>SNQJ01S0014492.1:29092-89315 GCA_010110895.2 Picea sitchensis | reverse complement strand
CTCTAGGGTTTTGGAGCAAGTATTTCTCCAACATCCCTCTTCTTGAAGCAATAATAAAGGAAACTTTGGAGGATTTTGGGAAGATCTATAAGTATTTTGGATCTTACAACATATGAGGTGAGATTGTTTTAATTTGATATAATACATGTATGAATGGATCTTAGGTAAAGTATTTTATTTAAGTAGTTTTTGCAAAGAGTACTCTTGTGAATCTATATATGTGTTTAGCTAGATAAGGTGCAAGTATTTCACTTATTAGTTTAACCCTCCATATTATCCATTGTATGCATGCTATTATGTTGAGTTTTTTGCAAGTTGAACCTCAAGGGTTTCATTAGATGTGCCTTGAGAAAAAGTCTATTCTTTGAGACTCACATATACTCCAAGCAAGCTTCTAGTATTGCTTCCTCTTCTTATATTTCTGTTGCAGCCCATATTTCATCTAGCATACTTAGTCTTATGGTCATAAAAAATTAAATCTTTTTTCATAAAATTTCTAAAGAAAAATTTTGCCCTAAAAAGGCAAAGTTTTTCCAAGTTTGTGTAGTTGTGTGTAGCCTTTCTAGCAAGGGAAACCTCGCTAGTTTTGCAGGTATCAGATCTGGTTGAGAGGAGTCTTGGTTGTCCCAAAGACATCCACACAACACTAAAGGGCCCTCCAAGGGGTTTGGTAGCTATCTCTCAACCCCCCTTTCATTTTCTAGCATTTGTGTACGTTTTTCCTCCTTTTTGCTTGTTTGTTGAAGCTCATAGTGTAGGAGGAGAAGTGGTATGGCCATCCTCCCACTTGTGAGCTCTTGGGTAGGTAGGACGTGGCTTGGATCTAGCCTTTCTTCATTTGTTTGAGCCTTCTTTGAGGTAGGACGTGGGTAGCTTGATTGTTTGGCTTATTTGTTTGCTTTCTTGCTTCATTTTTATCTTCTTGCTTCCATTGGTTGTTGCTTGCTTCTATATATGTCATTGTGATATAACTTAAACAAAATAACTAAACACCTACCTAGTTGGGAGAGGAATACCCCAAATAGGTTAGGTTAATCTTCAATGTGTTTAGGATCTAAGTGCTTGATGTTTTGATATTTATGTTCTAGATCTAGATCAAACACCTAATAACTACTTAGCATAAGCCTATTGGGCCTCTTGATCAACTAAAGTTAGATCTCATTCATGCTTAGTTCTTTCAAGTGCTTATCTTTACACTCATGCTTAGATCTTAAATCTTAAATATTTTAATGCTCTAGAATTTGATGGTTTATTTCTTCATTGCCTAGATCATTGATGTGATTGGCCATATGCTTAAAAGTAACTTGTTTCTAAGTGGTTAAGTAAGCAACACATCTCTCTTTCTTTACACACTTAATGCTCTCAATTTTAATGCTATCATATGTGGTATAAGTGTGGTTAATCTATTGCTTGGCAAGTTGTCCTTGCCCTCATTTGTTATTCTTTTTTTACAAGCTATCTAATTGTGCATCTAATAACTTGTGCTCACATAGCATATATGTGTTAATGCCTTTCAATTCACGATTTTAAACGTAACTTTAATGACAAAGTGATTTTCGGCCAAGTCACTAAATCACTCATTAAAAGTGTCATAAAACTCTCAAAACACTCTAAAATACTCCTAAAAGTCTACCTAATCATTATATATACTTAATAGACTACTTTAGGGTACCTTAGACCACCATCTTCACCATATAAAACAAGGCTTGAGGAAAACAACAGAGGGAAGTGGCAAGGGACTACCCCGTAGTGCACCAGGTGTGTGTCGTCTCTGGGAAGTACTCTTGTTTTGGGCTGACTGGTTCTACTAGGGTTGGCCTCATTGCCATACTATCTTGAGCATCCAACAGTTATTTGGCAATAGGAGGAGGAGGATTCAATGAAAGCTAATTAAAACTTTGACAAATCTTAAGAAAGCCTAACAATTAAACCCTAGACCACACCTAATAGAATACTTGGGGGTTTAATAATTAAGAGTGTAGATCATCTGTGATAATCTTAACAACACTTGTGCTAAGTCTTCTAAATCTTCTTAAATTGTTGTTGATATTGCTCATGATGATGTATTGATGATGATCTCATAATTGTGATGAATTGTTGATATGATGCTCTAATGCTTTGATATCCTGCACAAACACAAATAGATAATTGGTCAGCTTCTTGTTGTAATCTATCATTCTTTGAATTGTAAATCTTGTAAGTAATTGTATATGATATTCTATAATCGGATTTATTCTTTTGTAATTTTGTAAGTAACTTGTAATCTACTTGTAATGAACCACCCTTGAACATAGTTGACCCCTTTCCCAATCTTTAGGCACTAGTTTTAGTTAACCTAGGGAAAAGGCTTGTTTTTCATGCTAACCCTTGCATCTTGCATGGTTGCCTTAGCATATTAGGAATAGATCCCCTCTAACCTTAATAAATTAAAATTAACTCCTAGAACCTAACTCTAACACATCTACTAAGTAAGGTCTACCCCCTTTGGCTTCCCTAGGAGTAAGCCTAGACGGAAGAGGTTCTGGTCAAAGTGACAACATGAGCTGTGAACCTAGGCATTGTGCCTCCAAGGACACACTAAGTGAGCCAGACTTAGCTCACGTTTGAAAGTGTGTATAAGGATGGAAACAAGGGTCTCATCACGAGCCAACATTCTCATTTACGTGAAATGCTTGTGGGTAACATTTCCATGACTGGTCACCACGCCAGGGCAGTGTCCCCTAGCTAGATTCTTGAAGAAAAATAAACAAAATAAATACAAAAGGCATGAATGGGCTTGGAAACATTTGCATCCATGACAGGTGCAGCTCACCCTCTACAGAGGCACCCACATGTAAGCCATGCATCTCCCTTCTATCACTGCACCCCTTGCCCAGACATCCCTTATCCACTTCACCGACTCACATGGCTTGGATTTGATCTCTCCCGGAAACATCCCACATCCAGTGAGCATTAGCTCAATAGGATGCCTGTCACTTCCTCCAAATTTGGCTTGTAGATTAGTATAATGTCTTTGAACACTTGTCATGGTAAGAGGGGTTTTATGCACATGTTTAATAAAATTGATGATTGGATGTGATTGACATTGCTATGATCCCTGTGACTTATGAGCCCATGGAGGGCGTATCTGTTGATGTGCAAGACCATACCCGATGGAAAAGTACCCTTATAGACAGGTACACATGGGGAGATGATTAGTTCAGACGTCCATGGGGCTGAAATCCCATCAAATGGATGATAAGACCCCAGTAGGGGGCATAGACAGATCAGAGGGTTTGCACCAGAGAAGAGGAGGACGCTCCACCAGAGGTAGCTTGGCAGAGCCTCACTCAGGGGGGTTGTGCCTTTTCCACTAGGACGTTGGCCTTGGAAGGCCCATGATGTCACCCAGGACACTCATGATGTCATCCAATACTTGTGGAGGTTTTGGGAGGCAGTTGTGGCATGTGTGGCATGTTCCTGAGGCCCAAGGAGGCCAAACGTTTTTCTTCAGGAGGCCAACGTTGCCCTAAAAGGGCCTAACGTCACCCTAAAAGGGAATGACATCATCACTTTTGTTTGATTAGGGTTTTTAATTATGAAATTTAATGTAAAACAATATTTTGATGTATTTTGGCCATGTCGGCCTTTTGAGACCTAAAATAAAATTAAGGCCATTGGTATGGTATAAGTAAGAGAGCTAAAACTCTCATTTATTCATCATATTTCACTCACACTTGTGTGAGGTCTAAAATTGGTGCCCTCCTTTAGGGTTTTGGCTGAAATTACTAGTGCGCACTTGTTGAAGGAGGCTTATTTTGGCTATTTTTGGAATTTTTCTTGGTGGAAGGTTTACAACTAGGGTTTGGCTTAATGAATGCATGGTGAATGTAAGTGAATTTCTGCAATCCTTCCATTACTTGAATGGTTATAGTATTTTACTTGCATTTTGTTAATAAATTGTTGGAATAAACCCTAGGAAATAAGCACATATTGGTGTCCTTATTTTAATTCCCTACTAGATTGTGCCAAGGAGCCACTTTACTTGTTGAAGACATTGCTAGGGCCTGGCCATTGCAACACCCTATCATTTGCTCTTCACTCTAGCCAATTTTACGTTGTTATTGAGCTTAAGAAGGAGGAAAATGTGCTAAGGCCTAGGGTTGCCTACACCTTAGTAAACCATTTTCCCCTAGGGTTTGATGGTTGAAGCCTTGGCTTATCAACACTTCACCAACAAATTCTCTTGTCTTTATCCATACTATTATCATATTGTTCCTTCAACTCTTGTTGCTACTTGTTGACTCCTTTGCCCTATGAATGCACTAGTCTTAGACTTCTTGTTTGAGTATTTTGATCACAACCTCCAAACTCTTTGAACAACTACTAATACCTTCTAACCCTATTGTTGCCATTATCCAGTTGATTTATAGTTATACTTTGCAGCATTTAGCTCCTTTAAGCAATTAAAATATTGGCTAATGCATAGTAGTCTTTGCTTCTAATGAATTTTTGTATTGTAACATTGATGATAAATCATTCTTGTTCATATTGAAGCCTTTTAAAAGCATTTATTGTGAAGTGATGTATTGTGATTATTGCTACTACACATCATTGATTTGCTTCATCAATATTATCAGTCAATTTCTTTATTTGAGAAAGTCCAATTACATGCAGTACTAATTGTTATCGCACAGTTTGTAGCTAGGTCAAAAGGCTAGAAGATAGAGGTCAAAATGGCGTAACAGGAACCTTCCCCACCGAATATCACCTCAATGGGGAGGTTATTTCTATTTAGGGAGGTTAGCCCAGGGGAGACATCCCCGGTAACCTGGGGTTTTGAAGAGGCAAAGATATAAAGGTCAAGTTTAAAGTCCCTCCTCACAGGTTACCACCAAGGTCAGATAGTCCGGTTATCAGCCAATAAATGAAGTGTATGCCCAAATGAGATCACCTGCCCGGAACAAGACAATAGAAAAAGAATATATGCGGGCTATAATTTAGTGGGTTAGTACTTCATGTAACTATCTGACATCAATATATAAGAAATGTGAAACAACAGATATTAATGAGATCAACGTTTTATCAATATAGCAATGGAAAAGTATCAATTCATCAATAACTATTAAGATGATGTGGATAACAATGTATTTAATAAATCATTTACTCAATAAATGCTTTCAACCATCATCTAATTGCTTATCATCAAAATTTGTTGCGTCAAGATGGAATAACCAAGTGTAACGTCGGCCTAGTTAGGGTTTCAAATTTAAAAGTTTTGAGAGGTTGTTTGAGCACTATCACTTCAATGTTGTGTGTCTAAGATCAGTGCCTAAGGGTAGATGGATTCAATTAAGGAGAGGACACAAGGTTGAAGTAATGAAAAGCTAAAGACAAGAGAGAAGGGTTCTAGAGTGTTGCAATGGAAGGGCCCTAGAATCAAAACCCTAGGGGAAAGAGGCTCACTCTGGTGTTGCTTAAGCAAGGCCTCGTTCTCTTTCCTCCTTCTTTAGGTCAAACTTAGCAAAACGGCTAGCATAAAATATAAGCTAAAACAAGAGAGTGGGGTGAGGGAGAGTGTTGCAATGGAAAGGTTCTATCACCAAACCCTAGAAGATGGACGGCTCTAGGTGTAGATAACCTAGGCCTGGGACGTCACCTCCTTTTTAACCTTTAAAAACATAGCTAGCACAAGGGGAAGAAGTGAAAAGAGTGTAGCAAAGGCTAGGATTTTCTTTCCTTCTTCAATGGCTGAATATTTCTCTCTAAGGGGACATGAAACAAGGACCTACTTGTGTGCTTGTCACCTAGGGTTTTAAAATCAACAAATTTATAAGTAAATGCAAGAATATAAACCTACAACCATTCAATTAAGAATTTTTGCAAGAAAAACACTTACATATCATGATGAAAAGCATATGCAAACCCTAGTTGTAAACCTTCCTTCAAGAGAAATTCCAAACATGTCAAGAAAATCCTTCCATCAACAAGTGCGCCTCACTTTAAAAGACCAAATACCCAAGTAGGGCGCAAAAATTAGGCCTCACAAGAGAGTGAGTTGTGTGTTATGTCCAAATGAGGGGAAAACATCCTCAATATATAGTGTATCATGACCTATAATTAAATTTAGGTCATTAAAAATAGCCGACAAGGCTACAAACCAAAAATCATACTGTTTTCTCATTAAATGTTTTCTAAAACCCTAAATGAGAAAAATATGAGATGTCAAGCCCTCCTGAGGGAAACATTAGGCCCCTTTGGGGCTAGTCTAGCATCCAGAAGTCAAACGTTAGCCCTTCTTGGGCTCCTCCAAGATGCCACACGTGCCAGCCATCCTGTCAAACTGCCACACTCTCAAGGTGATGTCAAGGCCTCCTGGGTGACGTCCTGGTCATCAAAGGGAAACACTCCATCTGAAAAAAGGGTCAAACCCCCTGGGTTGGGCTCAACCAAAGTGTCCTGGATGGAACGCCCTTCTTCTTCTCATGTGCAAGAGATAAACGAATCACTGTCCTATCTCTGCCCATGATGGGTTCCCAACAACCATCTGATGGGCTCTTCAGCCCCATGGAGGTCCGAGCTAATCATCTCCCCATGTGTACCGGTCCAACTCGTACCTTTCCGTCGAGTATGGTCCTGCACATCAAAAACTTATCCCTCCATGGGCTCATTAGTCACATGGATCATAGCAATTTCAATCACATTTTTTCATTACTTTTATCAAATACATGCATAAAACCCCTGATATATCAATCAATAGCTCAAAGACATTACAATGACCTACAATACAAAGCCGAAGAAAAAGACAAAATACCCTATTGGGCCAACATCCATAAGAAAAGGAAAGTCTCCAGAGGGTACCATCCAAGCCATGTAAAATGAGGTGATGTGGTCAAGGGATGTCTAGACATACAGGTAGAGTGAAAGACAGGGATGCATGTTATTACCTGTGGGTGCCTTTGTAGAAGGCGAGCTGTATCCGTCATGGATGCAATTCTTTCCAAGCCCTTTATTTCCTTTATTCTTTATTTTCTTTATTTCTTTTATTTTCTTTTTTTTATTTCAAGGTCTAACTAGAGGACACTGCCTTGGCGTGGTGACCAGAGCTGACAGTGTTACCCACAAGCACTTTCATAGAGATGATAAGGTTGGCTCATGATGAGACTCGCATTTTGGGGGTCTCACACCATGTTCCACTTTTGAAACCCTATCCACAAAATCGTGATCATGTTGATCCGGTGCCACGTGTCCCTTAATTTGAATGGTTCAGATTGAAATCATCGGCCTTTCGGGTCCCAGGATTTTGGGCTATGGATGAACCTTCACGCCAAGAACCCCAAACTCCCGATTCCCGATCCTTCAAAATTTTCTGACATCAGATCAACAACCTTCGTCTCTTCACGGTTGGACGGTCCAGATATTTTCTTTCACGAATTGGGATTTTGCGATCCTTGATGAACAATTTTACAACATTTGAACTCCTGATTCCCATGCTCACTTGATTTGAGCCCCTATTAAACCGCTCTCAGTGTTGTGGCCTATGAAAATGAAGACTTGGGCGACATGGATGGGAGTTGGGAGAATGAAGGCTCAGTGACAGAGGCAGAGAGATAAGTGATCGACCTTAGAGAAGATAGAGAAGATTATGGCCGATACTTCTTAAACAAGACCGCAAATAAAACAGGTATGTCAAACGGATGGAGGCAAACAGAAGAAAAACTACAAGCCAAGAAGGAGAACTCACGATCGGGTCTGCGAAGGGAGGAAAGACAAACAAAATTACAGAACTAGGAAAAAACCACAACCCACAAGAACATGACAAGATTAAGTGCTAACATATTGCATTCGAAAAAAATATGATGTTTTTTACACTTTTAAGAAATGGAAATCTTTGGTTAAGAACATGGTTGATTTTAGGGGCTAAATTTCGCTCATGGGCTAATTTTCCATGGTTTTTCCAAAAACGAGATTCGCTATTTTAAAAATGATTCGCCCAAATTCTATAGGATAAAATTATTTTACTGTAAAAATCGCCAAAATTTTATAAATACTATATAAAATCCTTGGAAATTTGAATATTTTTACAAAAATATCGCCAAACATTTATAGTTGGCATATGAAGGATTAGTAAGATTCGCCAAGGTTTCTACATTTTAAAATAAATTTCCATCCTTAAAATCATCCCTAGTTAAGAATGAGACAGAAAAAAAGTGTAAGTGTCTCAAATCAAACAATGGAGGTGAATATTGCAGCAAGGAGTTTGATGATTATTGTTTATACCATGGGATTCATAGAGAGAATATAGTTCTAGGAACATCACAAGAAAATGGTGTGTCAGAAAGAATGAACAAGACAATCATGGAGCGTTCAAGGAGTATGAGATTGTTTGCAAGGTCTCCCTTACAGTTTTGGGTAGATGCTAGAGATATTGTTGTTTACTTAATAAACATAGGACCTTCAATTTCTTTGGATGGTGGGATTCCATAGGAGGCATGGACAGTTAAAAAGGTAAACTATTCATTTATGAAGTCTTTTTGTTGTGAAGCATTTGTCCATATTGATAAAGAAAATAGAACAAAGCTTGAAGCAAAATCCAAGACGTGTACCTTAATTGGATGTGGTGTTAATGATTTTGGTTATCTCTTGTGGGATTATGAAAATCAAAAAATCATTAGGAGAAGATATGTCATATTCAATGAGGAGGTCATGTACAAATATTAGTTGCAGGGAAAGAAACATAAAAAAAAGAAAAACCAGAATACACAGTTCTTGATGAGATGACTGAAAAAGAAACTCCAAGATACCTGAAAATCAAAAAGTAAAACAACAGGAGAAACAAGCACCTCAAACTCTTGCAAGTGGTGTTAGAAGATCTACCAATTTAAGTAGACCCCCTGGATGATACTCTCCTTCATTGTATTATTTTTTGTTGACTAATTCTGGTGAACCATAAAATTATGAAGAGGAAATGGATTCCTTGGTAAGTAACCAGACTTGAGATTTGGTTTAGTTTCCTGCAAAAAAAGGAGAATTGCAGAGTAAATGGGTTTAGAGGTTGAAGGAACAAGATGGAGGTAAAAATAAGTACAAGGCCAAACTTGTTGTAAAGGGGTTTTCACTATAGAAAGCTATAGATTTTGATGAAATATTTTCTCATGTTGTTAAAATGACTTTGATTAGGACCTTTTTAAGTATTGTGGTCGTATAAGATTTGCTTCTTGAATAGTTATATGTAAAAACATTTTTTCTCCATGGGGATTTGTAGGAAGAGATTTATATGCAGTAGACGTAGGAGTATGAGGTCAAAGGAAAGGAAAATTTGGTATGTAGGTTGAAGAAGAGCTTGTATGGCCTAAAGAAAGCTCCAAGGCAGTGGTATTTTATGTTTGATGGGTTTATGAAAGAACAAGGTTATAGTAGATGTCATTCTGATCACTGTGTTTATTTTAAAAGGCTAGAAAATGGGAGCTATATTATCTTTCTATTATATGTAGATGACATTCTTGCTGCAGGGTTTAACATGCAGGATATAAATGTGCTCAAAAAGAAATTAGTTAATTCATTTGCGATGAAGGATTTGGGTGCCACAAAGAAAATCCTTGGTATGAGAATAACAAGATATAGGAAAAATTATAAATTGACATTGTCTTAGGGTGAGTACATAGAAAAGGTGTTGGAGATATTTATAATGCAGAATCCAAAACCAATTAGTACACCTTTGTCCAACCATTTCAAATTAATGAAGGAAATGTGTCCCAATACACAGGAGGAGATATAATACATGTCAAGGGTCCCTTATTCATCAATAGTTGGCAGCTTGATGTATACTATGGTGTGCACAAGACCAAATATTGTACATGCAGTGGGAGTTGTGAGCAAGTATATGAACAATCCAGATAAATAACATTGGGAAACAATAAAGTGGATTATGAGGTATTTGATAGGTACTGTTACTCATGCATTATGTTTTGGAGGTTCAAACATATTTCTATAGGGATATGTTGATTTAGATATGGCAGGTGATAAAGATAGCATGAGGAGCACCACAATGTATGTTTTTACTGTAGGTGGTGTTGAAAGATATATTTTTTCTAAACTTTATACTTAAACAAGTTTAATTCTTGTTTAAATAAAGACAAAAACACACTTGGATATCATCGTTGATGAGATTTTCCATTTAATACAATGATCCTAAGATCTTAAAAGTTATGGATCTGCCCACTAGTTAAAACATCAAATCGCTAAAGACAATCTTCAAAATATCGGGTTTCGGGGTTTCGCAGACCTAACAGTCCAACATGTAAAGAATCTAAATGTCCCGACATGTGAAATCACGAAACTGCGATAAGTTTCAAGCCATTTTAATTAAAGAATTAAAAGAGATTAATACTAATTAATCACATCGCAACTTCGCGATTTGGGGATCTTGCCTCAAGTGACCACCAAAGTCCTGATATACGAAGTTGCAAAACTTATTTTAAACCAGGTTAATCAAACAATTAATAATGATTAATGATAATTAAATCTTATTGCAACTTCGCGTTTTGGGAATCTTGTCTTGAACGACAACTTGAAATCCTGATACCCAAAGTCACGAAACCATTAATTAGTCATGATTAACTAAAAGGTTAAACTTGATTAATATTAATTGATCAAATCACAATTTTGCGATTCGGGGATCATATCTTGAACTGAAATAAGATTGCCTGAGACTCCGAACCCTGAAATGGATTAAGGTTAAACATGATTAATTAACAAGATAAACTTGATTTACTAACACCTTAAGCAATATTATTTCCTGTAAAGTTTGTGTTGATTTGAAATGAGGGTAAATTCAAATGTTCTCTATGCTTTTCCCAGATCACGAAATATCGACCATTAATGACATTAATAGTTTATTTAGGAAAATGATTTCAAATAAGATCCTGCTTTATCACCCAAATTGTTTTACTAAAGGAATTAAATGCATTGTCGGTGAAGATCTACGCAGACTGATATGCTTCAGGAAAAGAATATTTTCTCATTTGAATTACATCTAGTTTTCATAGAGTCAGCTCAGCGAAATAATCATTTTTTTGCATTCTCATTCTCTGTAACAGATAATAGAACTCTTAGACTCGACACCATGGCTCCACGAAAAGCACCTAAAGCGACTGGTGAAAGATCAAGCCATAATACAGAGGTTATCTCCAACACATGGAGGTTATCTCCGACACCTCACCCAGAAGTGTAGATATAGTTAAAACTTGGACGCATGTATTCAACACCCTACAATATGAACTGGTAAATTGCCCAGATGAGTCAAGCGACAACAAAAAGGAATACTTGTCTACCAAATACAAGATTATTGCTCAATCAGATATGCACAAGGTAGAAACAAGGCCGCGACTTTTACCCTATTATGATATGATTAGATGGGCATTGGATCATGTAGATATCCCAACTAGAACTATATTCAATTCTTAGAAGGTAGTTGTTGGATCATTTCATCCATAGCACATACACAATATGTAAAAGCTGTCTCCAACACCAAAATTCGCTTACAATTCCATTTTCTTAAAGGATTTCAACAAGAAGGAGTGTGATCAATTTGGAAAAAGCCTTTCTGACTTGATCAAAGATTGGTATTCATGCCCCAAAAAGTTCAGAGCCGATTCTCACGGCACATACTCAATTTCATCGTTAGAACCACAGTTCTTGTATATATCAATGATGGTGTGTAGGATTTATGGGAAAGAGAACACAACACATTTATTTCTGCCATGGGTACCCATTATACAAATAATAGCATAAGGGTATCCTTTCGACTAGGCCAAAATATTGTCAGACAATATGGCTAGAGAAATTAAAAAATACCAAGCACACAAAACAAAGGGAAATCCACTTCGTTCTTCATGTCAGCTTATATTATGGATGCCATATGTTTCATGATAACTTTCCCGCTGATGGGATGGAGCTAGACTTCAAATAACACAGAACCAATTCACATGTATCATTCGAATCTTTGGGAAGACAAGGCGAACGATTTCTTCTATGAAATCTGTAACTGGGTAGTGGTGCTGATGCACACTGCTATATTTAGTCACCCACCTCCTAGAATTTCAGATAAAATTGTGGCTAACCTGGGCAGCATGGAAAAATGTAAAATCGAGGAACACTTCTCCTATATCATGGTTTTTGGCTGCTCAGTTCCTCCATATGCTCTACCACAATTTTTACCAGACAGACTAGTGTACAGAAAAAGGTATGGCCATATTTTCCCTTACACATCGGTCCATTTTCTTTATTAGATTTCAACCACTCAAGAGTGGCGGCTGCGGCCTTAGAAGAAACAAAACTGGTAAACATTGAATTCAAGAAACATGACCCGTAGAAGGTTGTGGGTAACCACATGGCCAGTTTCGGTTTGAAAAAGTATGAACATGAGGATTCTCCTCAAGATAGGATTTTCCAAGGCGCAAGATCTTATCTAGAGGTCTTAGGTTGGGTTCGAGCTCTGCCACCTGAAAGAATGATTGAATTATACAACATTTAGAGGCATCGAATAAGTAGCCTCCCTAAAGTGTTACAAGGGGGATTCCCGACGTCTCTAGATACACAACAAACAAGAAAACTTTGGCAAACAAGAAACCCGGGAAAACTTAGAGAAAACTGAGGTCTCGAACCAGAAAGAAGATACCCCAAAGATAGATGTATCAGGTAATCAAGTCAAACATCAAGTAGAGACATTAACAAAGAAAGGAGAAGATACACCATTGTCTACACCATAAATCAACTACAGACACGACCAGAAAGCAATCATCCACAAAAATTGGAAGCCCCATTTAGATTATCATGCCTTTACAGTTCACCAGAGGGAACCCTGGTGCAGAGGTATTATTTATAGACGATATAACGACAATTCCTATAGAATAGATACCTCCTACTGATTTCTTTTTCATCAAGAAAAGGAAAGTTGTGGTGAAGAAAAAACACACCAAAGGGTGGGTAAAACGGTCAAGAGATATAGAGTACTAATTGATGGAGAATCCTTAGAAGAGGTGGAATTCGCTGAAGAAGTAGCAGGTTCATTGGGGGCTTATGAAATAGCCAACCAGTTTTCAGTTAGAACCTTAAAAGAATGGCTGAAGCAAAAAGACATGATAATAAACCAATTACAAAACCAAATAAAGACTATAGTAGAAGACGTCAAAAGCAAGGTCAACAAGGGCTTCAAGCAGATGAGAGCCAACGACATAAAATAAATCCAACAGCTTAAATCCGACCTTGAGGAGATACAAAAGAATTCCCAAGCAATCCAAGGACAGTTCATCCAACAATAGGAGTTGTTACGGAAACTACAAGCCAAATTAAGCTCTACCGAAAGCATGGTTGTAGATATAAAAGTGTTCCAAGCGCGGGCACTGGAAGTGCAAAAGAAAATGGAAGAAGCACAACAAAGCCTGCTCTCTAAGGTAGAAATCGTTCAAGACCATTCTCAGGTTATGGATCAAGCATTAACTAATATTGTTTTAAGAGATAGAGAGAGGCTATTGTTGCCCAGACTACCTTCCAAGAAGCGGTTATATCATCAACAAAAGAAGGAAGAGCTATGGCTTCTGGATTGCCCATTTTGGAGAAAACCAGAGGTGATATTATATTAAATACTTGGGAGTCAAACATAGCCGAAGGTAGGAAAATGGCTAAGGAAATGAAATAATCTTGTGAAGAAGTTTTATGTTTACTCAACAAAGAACTACTAGGCTTTGATAAATAAGATAGCTCTAGAATATTGGGTCAGATTGATATAACCAAACATCAGCTCGACATTAAGACAAGTATGGAAGAAGACCAAGCTAAAATAGCATAGATAAAATAGGTCGATATCGATCAAATAGATAGATGGTTGGTGAAGCCTAATCTACAACTACAGTATATTATTTCAGAGGATAGAAGAATATAAGAGAGATTGCCTCGGCTGGAAAAGAAATTATACATGTTTGAGGCTAATAAATTAACAGAATCTCCCAGGTTGGTAGCTCAATTTTTGGGCAGATGCATCAAATGTGTTGAGTAGGGAAAAGGTAGTACCTCTGGAAACAAATGAATACAATCTACGTACATTATCTATTTCTGAGCTAGAAGACAAAAAATTAAAATGCTCGTGCCAGCATAACGAGAAGATCAAGAATATTGCAAATGAAGCATTTCAACTTCTATATTTTTTACTTTTAATTATTCTAAAGATAGAGGAATTCCAACCGTTTGAGGTTGAGAACTTTTGTATAAATACATATTCGAAAGAATGAACAATGGTTGCTCCTTTTTTGTTGTAATTGAGAAACTCTCCTCGTTGAGAATTAATACAAGTGCATACCAGAGATTCCATATTTCATCCATTTAAGTTATGTTTTCTTCTGTATTTCCACATTCCAACATATTTTTATATATTTCTTTGATGAATGCCTGATTGCAATTTAGTACAACATCTAATGTGGTTATATTTCATTCAGTTATCTGATAACAAACAGATTTTCCTCTGTATTGGCCATTAGCATGTACAATACCTGTGAGTTAATTAGATCACTATATTTTATGCTTCATTAAAGGTTACATTATCTATTTTCTTCTTCTGTAACAAAGTAATATTCTTCTGTATTTGATGCCTTGATTTTCCTAACATCTTTATGTTTCTCTCTCATTACATCCAATATTTTCAAATTTAACTCAGACACGAAAAATGGCCTCTGAGTTGTTATACTATTAATTCAATTTAAGGAAATTTTCTCACATAACTGAGATAGAATAATAAAACTTTTAAACTTTCCTTATTTCTTGATGCCTGACATTGTTCTTTGAGCCTTAAGTGCAAACTCAGGAACAACATCTTTTTGGCGCCACTGTCGGGGCTGGAGAAGCAAAGTCATTTTTCCCTAGGAGAACGACAATTGTAAGTTTCTCTCTTTGATAGTGAACAAAGATTGAATACATTATAAGGATTAATTTTTATTTTTCACTTGGTGAATCCACAATTAATAAACTAGCATTTGGTCGAAGGAATACCAGACAAAAACCTAATGATAAGAAAACCACGCCTGTTTCCGACCTTGAAATTTTTTTAAAACCAAGGGGATACCTTAAGAAAACCGCTACGTCCATAAGTAAAGTTTACCAACCTAAACCCACATAGTCTAATGCTAAGGTTCCACTTGAACCATTAAATCCGAAGGAGGTTTCCACCCAAATCCTTTTTGGAGAAACATTGACTAATAGAATTGAAGCCGAAATCATAAACCCCAAATTGGTTTTATCCGAGATAAAGGCCGAAACCGATTCAACTATCCCCTTTCTAATAAAGGTAAATGGCTCATCTCGATACCTTCTTCGATTGATATTCCATCAGTTCCCCAAGTAAAGAGTCCAACTTCCTGAAGTATTGAAGAATATATCTTACACCTTGATTCGACTCTCGCTGGTTCCCCCGTTTATGTATCCTGCAAGTCTGAAAAACCTAGTCCTCGTCTCTCGTTTCCCCACTTTCCAGTTTTTATGTCTCTTGACAGTCAGTTTCTATAACCTATTTCATGTCATCCCGAATTAACCAAAAGGTCACTACACATCTTTGGAAACCTTCTCTACAATCTCCAAGTTTCATCCCCTAGATTACCAATGGCTGCTGCCGGTGGAGGTGGTGTTGGAGGTGGTGTCAAAGGTGGTATCGGAGGTGGCGGAGGTGGAGGAGGACATGGTGTGGAAGGAGGAGGAGGAAATGGTCAAGGGCCACGCCCACCTCCTAGGATATTTGCTAAATTAGCTACTAGATATGCTCCTTTGGTCCTCCCAATTCCCCTCCACGACTTACCTGAAAACTATATGAAAAATATGCCAAAGTTCACAGGAGAGGGAGACCTAACCACAATTGAACATATAAATTTATTTGATCAATTCGTCGATATCCTCGGCCTCGAGCATGAAGACATCTATTCAAGGCTCCTAGTTCAAACTTTAGAAGGACAATTGAGAACCTGGTTTCGAGGATTGTCGACAGGTTCAATAGGATCATATGACGAGTTAGAAAGTGCCTTTCTCAGACAATGGGGAGAAATAAAATATCACCTTTATTATTTAACCGAGTTTGGAGCTTTAAGAAAGAAAAATTCAAAAACAGTTCTTGAATTCACACAAATATTTAATAAATTATATAACAAGATCCCAGCTGAGGTTAAACCTTCCAAACCTGCAGCAAAAGTAACTTTCGTTGGGGATTTTGAGCCCGATTTTTCTTTATTATTGAGAGAAACGAGAGTTGTTAACCTCACTAGAATGCAAGACGATGCTGTAGAGATTGAGTCAAATATGATGGCATCGGGAAAGTTAAAAACTAAAGTCAAAATGGGAAATAAAGAGACTAGAAGATTTAGAGAACAAGAAAGACCCTCTGGATCTGGGAGGTCCTCAAAAGATAAGATGGATGATATGGAAAAAATAATTAAAGAATTATCAAACAAAATTTCAAAAATGGAACTAGATCAATCTAAAGACGATCAGTTCGCTAGAAAATATTTCAGGAGGAACCCTAACTCCTAAATACAAAAAAGACTAATTAAAAATCAAGATCAAAAGATTCAGACTCCCTTTAAAAACAAAAATTTTATAGGAGGAGATGACATACAAGAGTTTGAGGAGTTAGAGGAAGATATGAATAATCTTGGCGATGACTGCCAACAACCTCATCTAACGAGACAAGATTATGAAAGGTATTTAAATGCAAAATATCGATCTAATAATGATGATAGTGTAAATATCACGGAAGATTCTTCTTATCAAGGAATCTTCGATAATATAATGGCCGAGCTCCAACAGAAGTATATTTTGAGGCCTAGAAATATAAATATGACAACTGCCCAACTGAAGAAAATCTTGTCGAGAGGGGAAGTGGACGATGCAGCTCCCAAAGCTGCTGAAAGATAGACCGTTAAAACAAAGTCCGCTGACACACAAGATGCTAATACAAGAACAACAAAAATTCCTACGACTAAAACAAAGACTATCAAAGTAAAAGAAGCTGAATCACAAACTGTCAAAACAAAAACAACTGAAACACAGATTGCAAAAGAAAAAACAGCCGAAACAAAAGCAACACATACCAATAAATTAGAAAGAAGGGAGATAGAGATCCAAAACAGAGAAGCCAATAAAACAACGGGAAATTTCAGTCTAGAAAAGGAGATTAATAAGATCAATATTCCTGTACCTCTGGTCGAACTGGCAAAAAACCCTACATATAGAAAACAAATTGCCAAAATGATAAATTTTTTAGATATTGAAAGTCAGGCTGATGTTATACATTTATAAGATGATAAACCAAATATAGTTTTTGGTCTGCGTTTTGAAGGTACCATATATTATGTCTCTCCTTTCTACATTATGCTAACTGTGCATGATCATTTGCTCCATAATTGCATGTTGGATTCTGGAGCCTCCCACAATGTGATGCCCAAAGCTATTATAGATAGACTTGGTCTCAAAATTACCAGACCATACAGAGATCTTTATTCTTTTGATTCGAGAAAAGTTAAATGTTTGGGTATGATTAAAGATTTAGTGGTTAATCTTACACAAATTATTGTAAAAAGTGTTATGATGGATGTGCTTGTTGCTGATATCCCTCTGAAGTATGGTATTTTGTTATCCAGGTCTTGGGGCACTAAGCTTGGAGGATCCCTTCAACTCGACATGACATACGTTACAATCCCGATCTTCGACGGACAGTTCACCTGTCTGTACAAAGAAACAAGGTTGGCATATACAGTAATTGATCCACTAAATCTGAATAATTACCCTGTGTATGTCGCAGATCAGGATTTAGGAAATTGTATACTATCGATCGATAATGATTTAGAAGAATGTATAGAAGAAAACTATACAAAAAAAAGAAAAAATAGAAAAAACAAATGAAAATGTAAATAAGATTGGAGTTTGGAAAATGTATTTCGATGGTGCTTCGTCGTGTGAAGGAGCAGGAGCTAGAGTGTTGTTTGTGGCACCCAGAGATGAGTTTATTATTACCTTCTCTTATAGATTACAATGGGATATCGATTACACCAATAATGTATGTCAATATGAAGCCCTGGTCTTGGGATTAGAGGTTGCCAGAAAGCTGAAAATTGAAGACCTGATAGTTTATGGTGATGCGTAATTGATCGTAAAGAAGATAAAGAAGCAGTACCAGGCCAAACACCCAAGGTTGAGATCCTATAGAAATTGTGCCTAGGATCTGATTGAGAATTTTTTCCCATAATTTAATATCCACCACATCCCCAGAGTTGAAAATCAATAGGCGGATTCCTTGGCCAAAGTTGATGCGACGTTTGTACCTCCTACTATCCTCAAACTAAAGTATCATATAGAAATGAGGCACAGACCATAAATACTAAACAATATACAACACTGGTAGGTATTCTAAGATGATGAGAAAGTCAGACAATTCTTAGAAATGGTGGAAATATTTGTTGAAACCCATATTGATCAGGAAAATTAGAACGATCCTGCTAGGATTATGTAGGAAGGTGAATATCCTCAGGATTTTCGAGATAAGATCGCTAATCAACACATGCTTGTACTAAAAAATAATCAGATCCCTGAGGGTCTGATTCCTTTGGAGGGATTATTCGATCGTGACGATATTCCCTTAAAGTCCATTTTATAGCCTCAACCTGAAGAGGTTGAAGACTGTGATATAGGCACCAAGGAAACTCTTAAGCTGGTAAAAATATCTAAATACCTCCCTCTTGAAGTAAAAATAAAATATGTTGAATTGCTCAAACAGTACAAAGACATTTTTTCCTGGTCCTATGATGAATTAAGAACTTATGATACCACCATAATCGAACACAAAATTCCTCTGAAGCAGGGTGTTAAATCGTTCAAGAAAAAGCTCAAAAAGATAAATCTCATACTACTGCTTGTAATAGAAAAGGAGGTAAAGAAGCTCCTGGATGATAAAATCATTGTTCCACTCAGATACTCTGAGTGGTTAGTCAATATAGTACCAGTAAGAAAGAAGAATGGTGAAATCAGATTGTGCGTAGATTTTAGAAATTTAAACAAATCATCCCTCAAAGATAATTATCCATTACCTAAAATGGATCATGTATTGGAAAAAGTGGTCAGGGAAAATAGAATGTCCATGATTGATGGATTTTCGGGCTATAATCAAATTGCAGTCCACGAGGATGATAAAGAAAAAACCGCGTTCACCACCCCATGGGGTACCTTTATGTATGAAAAAATGCCATTTGGTTTGATGAACGCAGGTTCCACTTTCCAACCAGCTATGGATATTGCCTTTTTCGGTGAAAGAGATAAGTTCATTGTCATTTATCTTGATGATCTAACTATATTTTCTAAATCTGATGCAGAACACCTCGTACACCTCAAACAGACGTTTGAGAAATGTCGCAAATTCGGTTTGTCTTTAAACCCCAATAAATCTCACTTTGCAATGCAGGAAGGTAAACTCTTGGGCCATATAGTATCTCGGGATGGAATTAAAATCGACCCAAAAAGTGTTGAAGCTATAGATACTATCAAAATTCCTAGAAATAGAAAAGAGATTCAGTCATTTTTAGGAAAAAAATAATTTTTTAAGAAGATTTATCCCAAACTTCGTTGAAATCGTGAAATTGATTACAGATATGATTAATAAGGACAACGAGGTTAATGGATGACCGAATCCAAAGCGTCATTTGAGTGCATCAATAAGGTCATAGGTGAAGCACCAGTGCTAGCAATCCCAGATTATCTGAAAGAATTCTTAATTTTCCCATTCGCATCTGAACACACAATTGTTGCAGTACTCCTACAGAAGAATGAAGAAGGGTTCGAACAACCAATATCATTATTCAGTAAAAGCATTAGGGACTCAAAGTTGAGATACGATATAATGGGAAAACAGGCCTATGTAATGGTGAAGGCCCTAAAGGCTTTCAGGACCTATGTACTACATTCTAAAGTAATTGCATATGTACCCACCAATTTTGTTAAAGATATATTGGTTCAACTCAATAATGATGGAAGGAGGGGATGATGGCTTGCTAAAATTCAAGTATTTGATTTGGAGGTGAAACCAACAAATCTCGTCAAAGGATAGGGTTTGGCTAAATTACTAGTCGAATCTAATTTCAGAGCGCTTGGAATAACAGCCTGCAAGAGTGCGAAGGATTTCTGGACATAGACGAAATCGATGATCAGATACCCATGACTCAAATTGAGGAGAATTTCTCTTCTTCAGATTGGTATAAAGATATAGTCTATTACCTTCTAACTCTACAGTGCCCAGGAAATATGACTCCTTCCAAAGATAGAACATTGAAGTTGCACGCAGTAAAGTATTGTATCATGGATAGCCAATTATATTGGAAGGATCCTCTAGGTTTTTTGCTAAACTGTCTAGTAGAATCTGAAACAGAGAGGGTTATAAATGAATTTCATGAAGGAGTGTGTGGAGGACATCACGCATGGAGAGAAATGATCTATAAAATCCTGAGGGCAGGATATTATTGGCCTAAATTATTCGTTGATGTGAATGTTAAAGCTAGAGCCTGTAATCCTTGGCAACTATTTTCAGGTAAGCAGAATATTCCCGCATTACCTTTGGTCCCAGTTAAAACAGAAGCCTCGTGTCAACAATGGGGGCTGGATTTTATCGGTGAAATCAATCCACACTCTAGCACGCAACAAAAGTGGATCCTGACTGCTATAGATTACTTCACCAAATGGGTAGAAGTCATCCTGACCAAAAACACTACAGATTCGGTGGTGATAAATTTCTTGGAGGAAAACATTTTATCTAGATTTGGTTGTCCTCGAAAGATAGTTACAAATAATGCCCAGGCGTTTAAATCTATGGCGATGGTTAGTTTTTTCCAAAAATACAATATCTTACTGGGCCATTCCACAATGTACTATCCTCAAGGCAATGGATTAGCTAAATCATCAAATAAAATCTTGATCACCATAATTAATAAAGTGTTGAACGAAAATAAGAAGGCTTGGCATGTACATTTGAAATATGCTTTGTGGGTGAATCGGATAGGCACCAAGAAATCGATCGGGATGTCCCCTTTTCAAATGGTGTACAGGACTGACATGGTACTACCCATTAACCTAGCTCTGCCGATAATGAAACTCTAGCAAGGTGAAAAGGAAGAGCCAAATCATGTCACCAGAAGAATAAATCAATTGATTGAAGTCTAGCAGAATAGGGCCGATGTAGATGAAAAACTCCAGAAGTATCAGGATAACATGAAATCCCTATTTAACCAAAAATCTAAAGACAAGGAATTCCTCCCTGGTGACCTAGTTTTAAAGTCTGATGCTAGGAAGGAAGATTTAGGAAAGCACGACAAATTCGACAATATCTGGTGTGGGCCTTTCAAAATCACAGCTTCTGAAAGGAAGAATTCATTTTTGTTAGAAAATCTAGATGGTAAAATCCTTAACGCCCCTATCAATGGGTGTTACCTTAAGCATTTTATGCAATGATTGGTTTCCAAACTCTCATTGTACATACCGGTTTTTTTTCTTTGTTTTAATTCACAGTTTTTCATTTTTCGGTAAGTTTTTACTTTCACTTTAAATAAAACCAGGTTAGTTGATTTCATAAAAACAAAAAATATAAAAATAAGTAACATACAGAGTTTGGTTTGTGTAAGTTCCTAACATTCTTCATATTATTGTAATGCAGGATACTTGTCGAGAGCCAAGAGATCAGAGACAGCAAAACCGACCTTCACACATCAGAATATTGACTTTCCCTCGAAAAATGTGACAAATAAATAGTTTGCTTGGTTGAAAATATAAGAGTAAACCTAAGGTATGAGCTTCTAACCTGTTTGAATTTTCAAAGAAGCATCACTTAGTATGACAGAGGTCTCATATGTGAAAATAGTGTCACCTAATCTATAACCAAAGGAATGAAAAATTATGTTCTGATTATCAGGAGTTTTCTCTGGACAAAATAAAAATGAAATAAAACTTGTAATAAAACAAAATGAGCAATAAGAAGACCTAAAATAGAGAGTTTCAAGAATCGAGTATACAATTTGCATGGGAGTCACCATACTTATAACAAAACATCTGAAACCTTCATTCTTTTCCCCCGCTAGTTTTCAAATTTGTATTTTCATGTGATTCCTGATATCATCCCACGGTCTTCACAGAGGAAAAAGGGTCTCACCTTAACTTTGAAAACTCATAAACGAATTTTCAAAACGAGAATAGGTAAAAATTATTATAATTCCTCTAACTTCAACTGAACAAAAAAGTATGTCTAGGCTAATCCTAACTATCTTAGCCCTTCTAACAGGTTTAAATTGATTTGTTTCGCTCAAGAAAAGTCCCTAGAAAACAAAAAATCCCCATGAGAATTTCCCTATAGGAAAAGGTGTTTTGAAGGTCAAAGGAGGATTATTGCAGAGTAATCAAAGTGAGTTAACAGACCTCTGTCGCTAAATTATAAGCATATATCATCCCTAGTATATTGCATACAAATTGATTGCCCCCACTTCATGTTTTAAAAATATAAGACAGATGGTGAAAGGAAATTCATAAAATGATTGCCCCCATTTAGTTCAAAAAAGAGATGATGAAAGGAAATTCATTAAATGATTTCCCTCATCTCAGCATTTAAATGCAAAATTACTAATTGAAGTAGTGAAAGGAAATTCAATGTGGGAAATTAGATAGCTTCACCCGGGTACTGAACATGCTCGCTGACAGTGAAGCAATGTCTACGATATCTGCAAGGCTATTATACACGAATTATAATGTACTTTGGTAACTATTTCTCTTTTCGATTAGATCTACATTCTAAGCTAACATGGGACTCCCAGACTAAAAACACTGAAATTACTTTACCTTGATGCGAACAAAATCGAACAGAGCCTGCTAGGACGATTAAGGTTGTTTTGATTATCTTAAGCAAATCTGAAGTTGGTTTAAAGAAAATGAAGAGATTGATAAGCCTAAACTCGAGATCAGTGAATGATTAAGTTTTGAAAGTTTTCATAGATAAGGATGAAATTTTAAGTCCTTCTGTGTGCCCTCTTTTAGAATGTGTTTCACAAAAATGAAATAATGACTCCATTTACCCAATAAAGGTACTTGGTCTATTGTTCTTCTCGTCCTACAGGGAGACGCGATCTTTAGATGGAGCCTATGTTGGAAAATATACTTTTTCTAAACTTTAGAATTAAATAAGTTTAATTCTTGTTTAAATAAAGATAAACACACACTTGGATATCACAGTTGATGAGGTTTTTTGTTAAATACAACGATCCTAAGTTCTTAAAATTTATGGATCCACCCACTAGTTAAAACATCAAATCGCTAAAGACAGTCTTCAAAATATCGGGTTTCGGGGTTTCGCAAACCTAACAGTCCAACATGTAAAGAATCTCAATGTCCTAGCATGCAAAATCATGAAACTGCGATAAGTTCCAAGCCATGTTAATTAAAGAATTAAAAGAGATTAATACTAATTAATCACATCGCGACTTCACGATTCGAGAATCCTGCCTCGAGCGAACCCCAAAGTCCCGATATACGAAGTTGTGAAACTAGCTTATTTTAAACCGGGTTCACAACTAGCTTATTTTAAACCGAGATAATTAAACGATTAATAATGATTAACGATAATTAAATCTTATTGCAACTTCACGTTTTGGGAATCCTTTCTTGAACGACAACTTGAAATCCCGATACCCGAAGTCGTGAAACCCTTAATTAATCATGATTAATTAAAAGGTTAAACTATATTAATATTAATTGATCAAATCATGATTTCACGATTCAGGGATCATAGCTTGAATTGAAATAAGATCACCCGGGACTCCAAACCCCGAAATGGATTAAGGTTAAACACGATTAATTAACAAGATAAACTTGATTTATTAACACCTTAAGCAATCTTATTTTCTGTAAAGTTTGCGTTGATTTGAAATGCGGGTAAATTCAAATGTTCTCTATGATTTTCCCAGATCACGAAATATTGACCATTAATGACATTAATAGTTGATTTAGGGAAATGATTTAAAATAAGATCCTTCTTTATTGCCCAAATATTTTTACTAAAGGAATTAAACGCATTGTCAGTGAATATCTATGCAGACTGATACACTTAAGGCAAAGAAGATTTTCTCATTTTGAATTACATTCTCATTTTCACAGAGATGGCTCAACGAAATAATTATTTTTTTGCATTCTCATTATCTGTAACAGATAATAGAACTCTAAGACTTGATACCATGGCTCCATGGAAAGCGCCTAAAGTGACTGGTGAAAGCTCAAGCCAGAACATGGAGGTTATCTCTGACACCTTGCCCAAAAGCGTAGATACAGTTAAAACTTGGACGCATGTATTCAACACCTTGCAATATGAACTGGTAAACTGCCCAGATGATTCAAGAGACAACGAAAAGGAATACCTGTCCACCAAATACAATATTATTGCTCAGTCGAATATGCACAAGGTAGCAACAAGGTCGCGTCTTTTACCCTATTATGATATGATTGGATGGGCACTGGATCATGTAGATATCCCAGCTAGAACTATATTCAATTCTGAGAAGGTAATTGTTGGATCATTTTGGCCAAAGAACATACAGGAGATGTACAAGCTGTCTCCAACACCAAACTTCACTTACAATGCTATTTTCTTAGAGGATTTCAACAAGGAGTGTGATCAATTTGGAAAAATCATTTCTGACTTGATCAAAGACTGGTATTCACGCCCCGAAAAGTTCAGAGTTGATTCTCATGGAACATACTCAATTTCATCGTTAGAACCATATTTCATGTATATAGAAATGATGATGTGTAGGCTCTATGAGAAATAGAACACAACACATTTCTTTCTGCCATGGGTACCCATTATACACACAGTAGAGGAAGGGTATTCTTTCGACTAGGCCAAAATATTGTCAGACAATTTGGCTAGCAAAATTACAGAATACCGGGCACAAAAAAAAAAATGGAAATCTATTTCGTTCTTCATGTCAGCTTATATTATGGATGCCATTTGTTTCATGACACCTTTCCCGTTGATGGGCTAGAGATGGACTCCAAATATCACAGAACCAATTCACATCTATCATTCGAAGCCTTGGGAAGACAAGGCGAAAGATTTCTTCTATGAAAACTGTAACTGGGTAGTGGTGTCGATGCACACTGCTATATTTGGTCACCCACCTCCTAGAATTTCAGATAAAATTGTGGCTAACCTAGGCAACGTGGAAGACTAGTACATCGAGGAACACTTATCCTATATCATGGTTTTTGGCTGTTCAGTTCCTCCATATGCTCTACCGCAATTTTTACCAGACAGACTAGTGTGTCACGAGGTCGCACGACAAACTATACTCGGAGGGATTAGCAAAGAACGCAAAGGAGTACAGAAAAATGTATGGCCATATTTTCCCTTACACATTGGTGCATTTTCTTTATTGTATTTCGGCCACTCTAGAGTGGAGGTCACGAAATTAGAAGAAATAAAGATGGTAAACATTGAATTCAAGAAGCACAACCCACATAAGGTCGTGGGTAACCACATGGCTAGTTGTGGTCTGAAAAGGTATGAACACAAGGATTCTCCTCAAGACGATATTTTCTGAGGAGAGAGATCTTATCTGAAGGTCTTAGGACAGGTTCGATCTCTGCCACCCGAAAGAATGATTGAATTCTACAATTTTCAGAGGCACCGAAGAAATAGCCTCCCTAAAGTGTTACAAGGGGGAGTCTCGACGTCTCCAGATACACAGCAAATGGAGACCAAAAGTTGAGAAGACGTAAACTTTGGAAAACAAGAAACCCAGGAAAAACTTAGAGAAAAATAAGGTCTTGAACCAGAAAGAAGATACCCTAGAGACAAATGTATTAGGCAATCAGGCCAAAGATCAAGCTGAGACATTAACAAAGAAAGGAGAAAATAGGCATTTGTCTACACTAGATAAATAAACTACAGACACTACCAGAAAGAAGTCATCCATAGAAATCAACAGCCCCATTCAGTTTATCATGCCTTTATAGTTCACCAGAGGGAACCCAGGTGCAGAGGTATTATTTATAGATGATCTAACGCCAATTCCTATAGAAGAGATACCTCCTATCGATTTCTTTTTCAGCAAGAAAAGGAAACCTATGGTGAAGAAAGAAACACACCAAAGGGTGGGTACAACTATCAAGAGATACATAGTACTAACTAATGGAGAATCCTTAGAAGAGGTGGAATTCGCTGAAGAAGTAGTAGGTTCATTGGGGGCTTATGCAACAACCAACCAGTTTTCAGTTGGAACCTTAAAAGAATGGCTGAAGAAAAAAGACGTGGTAATAAACTAATTACAAAACCAAATAAAGACTGTAGCAGAGGACGTCAGAAGCGAGGTCAACAAGGGCTTCAAGCAGATGAGAGACAGCGACAGACAAGAAATCCAGCAGCTTAAATCCGACCTTAAGGAGATACAAAAGACTACCTAAGCAAGCCAAGGACATATCATCCAGCAAGAGGAGTTGTTACGGCAACTACAAGCCAAATTAAGCTCTACCGAAAGCATGGTTGTAGATATAATGTTGTTCTAAGCCCAGGCACTGGAAGTGCGAAAGAAACTGGAAGAAGCACAACAAAGCCTTCTCTCTAAGGTAGAAAGAATTCAAGACCATTCTCAGGTGATGGATAAAGCATTAAGTAATATTGTTTTAAGAGAGAGAGAGGATATTGTTGCCTGGAATACCTTCCAAGAAGTGGTTATATCATCAACAAAAGAAGTAAGAGATATGGCTTATGGATTGTCCACTTCGGAGAAAACCAGAGGAGATTTTATATTAAAGACTTGGGAGTCAAACATAGCCGAAAGTAGGAAAATGGCTAAGGAAACGAAAGAATCTTGTAAAGAATTTTTTTGTTTACTCAACAAAGAATTATTAGGCCTTGATAAAGGAGATAGCTCCGGAATACTGGGTCAGATTGATATAGCCAAACATCAGCTCGACATTAAGACAAGTATGGGAGAATCCCAAGATGAAATAGCACAGATAAAACAAACCGATATTGCTCAAATAGATAGATGGGTGGTGAAGCCTAATCTACAACTACAGTCTATTATTTCATAGGATAGAAGAATAGAAGAGAGATTGCCTCAACTGGAAAATAAATTATACATGTTTGAGGCTAATAACTTAATAGAATCTGCCAGGTTGGTAGCTCAATTTGTGGGTAGATGCATCAAATGTATTGATCAGGGAAAAGGTAGTACCTATGGAAACAAATGAATACAATCTGTGTACATTATCTATTTCTGATCTAGAAGATAGAAAAGGAAAATGCTTGTGCCAGCATAACGAGAAGATCGAGAAGATTGCAAATGAAGCATTTCAACTTCTATATTTTGTAGTTTTAATTATTCTAAAGATAGAGGAATTCCAACTGTTTGAGGTTGAGAACTTTGTATAAATACATATTCGAAAGAATCAACAATGGATGATTCTTGCTGGTTGTAATTGAGAAAACTCTCCTCGTTGAGAATTAATACAAGTGCAGACCAGAGATTCCACATTTCGTCCATTTGAGTTATGTGTTCTTTTGGTTTTCCACATTCCAACATCTTCTTATATATTTCCTTGATGAATGCATGAACGCAATTTAGTACAACATCTACTGTGGTTATATTTCATTCAGTTATCTGATAACAAACAGATTTTCCTCGGTATTGGCTATTAGCAAATACAAGACCTATGAGTCAATTAGATTACTATATTTTATGCTTCATTAAAGGTTACATTATCTTTTTTCTTCTTCTATAACAAAGTAATATTCTTATGTATTTGATGCCTTGCTTTTTCTAACAACTTTATGTTTCTCTCTCATTACATCCAATATTTTCAAATTTAACTCAGACACAAAAAACGACCTTTGAACTGTTATACTATTAATTCAATTTAAGGAATTTTTCTCACATAATTGAGATAGAATAAGCAAACTTTTAAACTTTCCTTATTTCCTGATGCCTTATATTGTGCTTTGAGCCTTAAGTGCAAACTTAGGAACAACAGGTGGAACAGTAGTAAGTTGGATTTCAAAACTGCAAAAGGTTTTTTCACTTTCAACAATGGAAGCAGAGTATGTTGTTGCTATAGAGGCTAGTAAAGAAATGATTTGGTTACATAGGTTTATGGATAAATTGTGAAAGAAGCTAGAGAATAAAAGGTTGTATTGTGAAAATTATAGTGTCATTCATCTTTCAAAGAACTCAACCTTCCATTCTAATAATAAACATATACAAATCAATTACCATTTCATATGATCTGTCTTGGAAGATGGACATTTGAAATTGGAAAAGATACATACTATCCATAATCATGTATACATGTTGAAAAAGGTAGTAACCAGGGAGAAACTAAGTTCCTAGTTAGTTTTAGTTGGCCTTCAAGCATGAAATTGAAGATGAGAAATTTTCCAGGTCCAAGGTGAATCATAGTCTAGCAGGTACAACAATAGTGGATTTGTTGTGATTAGTTTCCAAGTGGGAGATTCTTGGTTGTGGAGCCTGATTATATTTTTTATTTATATGCAGGTATGCTTAGCCCCCTTCTTCCAGGGGTTCAAGGGCTAGCCCCTGAATAAATTTTGTTTTAATTTCGTAGTCAATGTGAACCGTTCATTATAAGGTCATAGATTTGATGATAGAAGTTATGTTAGGGTTTTTTACTCTAGAAGGAAACTCTCTTTTCTTGAGGGAATTGTATTGTGGCTATGTATGTGAGTGAATATTGTATTCTGAGAGAAAGAAGAGGAAGTTACAGTGGGTGTGATTTATGTTGTATCCCTTCATTTTATTGGATAATAAAAAGAAAGGAGATGGAAATTTCTCTGGTGGACATAGCCCACACTGGGTGAACCACATATATCTATGTCTCTATTGTATTATGAATCCTCTGTGTTTTATTTCCACATTTTTTTATTTTATTGCTCTATGATCCTATTTTTATAACAAAAGTGGTAGGATTTTACATAGTTATGTAGATTTGGAGACTTGTGTTGGGCTTTACAAAAGTAAAAAAACCTACGATAACAGTGACAAGTGGCATACTTATCCATAGTTAAAGAAGGTAGGAACTATTCATCCACTTCCACCGTATCCTATTCCTCTTCCTCATCCCTATCCTCCTCTATGGCTTCCTTGGTATCCTCTTTTGTTAAAGCCCCTTCTATCTCCACCCTTTTGTTCTTCCTAGAACCATAAAGTTTCTATAATGTGATCCTGCATCAGTTGTAGTGACCGATAATTGTTCACATCATGTCCCATAGATTTTCAAAAATCCCAAAATGGCATGTGCATAGTGTTCTGATACTTTCACAATGCTGCACAATGAGGGGATTATATGTCCCCATTGTTTTCAAATGTCATACCACTCGGTCTTTTTTCTGGTTGGAAACAAATTCGGCATGCCCATCACCATGTAATCCCTAGCATAGAGAACTCATTCCTATGGTGACATTTTATGTGACACATAGTACACCACACATTTTCACACACCACCTTATCCTTAGCCATATCTTGGTGAGGTTTGCAATATGATATTGTACCTACACCAGGCCTGCTGATGTTTTTCCACCTCTTGGCATATAGTTTAGGTGCATCACAATTTCCATGACCTCCATTTGGGTTGTCACTTTCTACTGGGTGAGAAGGGACGTGAATATGGGGTAGGATTATTTCAATAAACCATTCTCATTGTTGGATGTCTTCGATATCAAACATTAGTATGTCCAACAATATTTTGAACTAGTGGTCATAGTCCCACATGGTTTCTCTAGATTGTTGTTTGTTCTCTTTGATCTTAGCGATGCACTGTGATTCTTCCTTAGGATTACAAAATTCCCTAAGTAGATATATATTTATATTCACCAAGGACCCTGCTTTTCCCATCGATGCAGTAGCCTTGTACTTTATGTACCATGTCATATCTTTGTCTCTGAATATGGTCTCCAGATGCACAATCTTGGATGCCTCGTCCATGACTCTCTTCACAGACCATATAGATTCAAACGTGAACCAATATTTTTCTCCATCGTCTCTTTTCATCCCATGAAATGTAGGAATCCTCATAGTTGAGTCTTTGTTATCCATACTTGATCTAAAACCTTGTCTTCCCTACTGAATACTACTTTTTATTGTTGATACCAGTGCCCCTCCTTGGGAAGTATTTTTAACTTTGGTTTATCATCCACTAGTATATTCTGATGTCTCTTCATCTACTTCTCTTACCTTTACATATTCTTCAGTTTCTTCTTCTTGATGACAAATGCGCAAGGGGGAAGGTTTAAAGAGGGGGTTCCTCCATACTCTCTCATCATCTTTGGTGAGGGATCCTAGAGATATTCCTACACTTAGCCATGCAATCTCACTAACATTTGTTAAGGCCTCTTCCACTTCTTAGAGGGATCCATCTCTCTCTTTGGTCGCATTATCACTACTTCTCTGCACCCCATCTTCCTTTGGTGTAACTACATCTCTTACTAGCCAAGGGGATTTGAATTCAGCTTCTTCGAACCTACTTTGAATACTTCTGGTATCCTCTGTTGATACTTTACTCCTACGTTATCATCTCTTTGAGAACTCTCTTCTTTTGTGCTTCTATTTGGTAAAGAAATGTATCTCGCAAACCATTCCGGTGAAGTTTATTTTCTCTTCATATTTGGTATAACAAATCATTCTTCACCCCTTTATTTCTTTTCTTCACTCCTCTTCTCAGATTTCCTCATTCGCTTGGCTCTTATGGGTCCAATCTCTTGTCACCTCATCTCATATTTTAATGGATCTCTTCTGCTAGATCCATTCTTTCTCTCTGCTTCCCCTTTCTTTCCATACTCCCCACTTCTGCATGGGAGGGGTTTACTTGGAAATTCTATTGGGATCCATGCACATTATCCCATTCTCCATGAATAATGTATTTATCCATAGAGGGATTTCTTCCAATAATATCCTTCTAGGGTTAAAAAAAAAAAATCTTTTGGCACTGCTAAAGGATTTGCTGCACTCAATAGAAAACTCAACAATATACCCTTCTTTCACATGCTCAAACTAGAACTCAATAGCTCTAGCCCACTTACTATCCATAGACATTATCCTATTTACTGTATTCTAGTCCAAAACCAGTGATTCTTAGGCTCCCCGAGGAGAGATAATCTCTATCTGCCTCTTTATCCACTCATAAAACAAACAAGGAAACTCAACAAAGAACATTTCATATAAATTTGTACAAATGTACATGTATTTCCATTTCTAGAGGTTAATCTATATGTTCCTGGTCTCTTATCATGTGAATTCATCCTACTTCTCAGATATCCAGTCTTTTATCTCCTTCCTGGAAGGTTTACACCTCATTTCATTCCTTTAACATGCAGTACAATACCTTCACACCCCGACAATGGAACCATTTGTTAGCTTGACTAGGGGGTTACAGAACCAGGGTTCGATAGGATTTACCAACAAACCCCCATAGGCATTGGCATATTCGATATTCAAGGACTGAATAAGGTATCACTCGAGATGCCATGAGAATCACATAGACCATCAGTCTTGTGTAGGGTGTGAAGGAATAAAACATGCAAGAAACCTTCATGAACTAATAATTCATTCATTCATGACTACCACAAGCTACTAAATGGAATAATATAAAACATGCATTCATTCAAAACATAACTCATCAAATTCATAGATAACTGTGTTTTAGACTTTATTCATTAAGATCAAAGGAATTCACATACATTTACATTCATTCAAAGAAGTAAGACATAATAGGGCTATATCTTGATCTAGGTGCATTAACATTCAAAAAAGAGATGAGCCATGCACTCAAATATTAATCTACTTTCTCTCTCATACATAAGAAAACCAGACATAAAAAGAAGTGAAAACTAAGCTAAAGTCGAGCTATGGCTTGTCTATCTCTAACATAACAATGAACTCTCTCACTTACACAAAATCCCAACCCTTACATATCTGCATGCATCCCCCCATATCTTCCACTAAGCATGAGAATGATAACAAACTTTTCATCTCATCCATAACCTCGACCATGACCAGTTGGGTTGTTACAAAAAATGTTACAATGATTCTTGAATATATTTTCATATTTTGAATGCATGCAGTTTCTTTAAGTACTTGCACATGGTACAAAATGGGTTGGAGCACATAGTAAATCCTTGGTTGGTTTAGACATTGAAACTTGGCACCACACATTTCATATTATCAAGCACACATAGTATTGTCTTGTGGTGTGTATGCATCCTCTGTGAAAACTTAGGTGCCAACCCCATAGATGTCGACATATTCAATCTTCAAGGGATGAATAAGGTATCACTCAATATGCCATAAGAATCATAGAGACCATTGGTATTATGTAGGGTGTGAAGAAATAAAAAATGCAGGAAACATTCTTGAACTAATCATTCATTCGTTCATGACTACCACAAGCTACTACACAGAATAATATAAAACAAGCATGCATTCAAACCATAACTCATCGGATGTAAAGATAATCGTTCTTCTGAATTTATTCATTAATATCAAAGGAATTCACATACATTTCCATTCAGTCAAAGTAGTAAGATACAATAGGGCCATATCTTGCTAGAGGTGCATTAACATTCAAAACATAGATGAGCCATGCACTAATATCTTGATCTACTTTCTTTCTCATACATAACAAAACCAAACATAACAAGAATTGAAAAATAAGGATAACTTGAGCTCTAGCTCATATATCTCTAAAATGACAATTAACTCTCTCTCTTACACAAAATCCCAACCCTTACATATATGCATGGATCCCCCCATATATTCCACAGAGGGTGGAAATCATAAAAAACTTGTTAGCTCATCCATAACCTTGACTAAAAATAGTTACAATGATTATTGAATATATTTTCGGATCCGGCCTGCATTTCGTTTATTTAAGTCCTTGTGCATAGTACAAAATGGGTTGGCACGCATGGGAAATCCTTCATTAGCATAGATACTGAAACTTGGCACCGCACAATGCATATTATCAAGTGTGCATGCAATTCATATTTGTGGCATGCGTGAAACCTCTGCCAAACCTTAGGTACCAACATGTGCTTGAACTCTTTAAAATATGCAACAACGATCCTTGAGAATATCATAGGTGCATTCTTTAGACCAAATGGCATCACAATGAATGGAATGAGCCCCACTTTTGTGTGAACATTGTCTTGGCTCTATCTTATTTTGTGATGTGCACGTAGTGGTACCCTAGAAATCAATCTGTGAATGAATAAGCTTCATGCCCACCCACGTTCTCTAACACTTCAACTGCATTGAGGTTTTGTAAGTCTACACAAATATGTATATCACTTGTATTCTTTGGTTGCACTACCATTGGGTTGATCCATTCAAATTCTTCCACTGGGACAATGATCTTTGTGTATATCATGTGATCCATTTCTTTGCGCACCTTTTCTTTATACTTCGTATTCAGTCGATATGGTTTATTTTTTATTAGTTTAGGCATCTGGTTTCAGTTGTATTTTTATCTCTCCTAGGGAACCTGTGAAACCCTTCATCTCTAAAAAACTTCTTAGAAGAATGTCTTCATATTCTTTCATCAAGTACACCACTTGCATCATTGTTTCCTGATCCCAATAATTGCCAATTATACTCATATTTGGTGCCTCTTTTGTGCATATATTGTGTTTATTTATCTTTAATAGTCATGTCTAGTTCAACACAGTGCTACTAGAGGAATTTCCTTGAACTATGCACTCACCCTAGGTTTCATTGATATGTAAGCTCCAAGTATCCTCTTCTTGCACGTCATTTATATCTACCTTCTAACAATACAATGGTCGATTTAACTTCACCATTGGCTTGTGATAGGAACATACTACCTTCTATGTGGAGTATATATATTGTTGATTGAATGCAAAATTATCGATCTTCAACTACATATCTCTCTACATGGGGACTTCCGACATAAACTTAAACGATACACATAAGTGATTGCTTACTCTTTCCCAATCCCTAGTTTACCTCTTCGTCTCCTTCTAAATGTACCAACGTTTGGGGACCATATCCATAGTTTGGAAAAATCTATGGACCTACTATACTTGAGGGATCTGCTTGATTTTCCATCTCTTCTCATAGAACCAAATGTGCTCATGGGAATCCTTTGTCAATTTGTACTTATTTACCAATTCAAAGTTGTTTGTGATTTGGAACTTTACTTTGATGCACTCTATCACTTGCGCCTAGTCCTATAAGTTTTCATGGTGCTTGACCCACTAGTTTGCAAGTTTTCCCTTCACTATTGCATCCATGGATTGAATAATTTATGCCTTAGGCACACCATCTTCCATTTTTTCTATAAATGCATATATCGGGATCGTCCCATCAAACTTTGGTATGTCACGCAACTCTGTTCCAACCCAGTGCATTGCTTTGGTGATTCATGCACATATCCTAGTCAAAACTTCATATATCTTATTTTGTCATTGTGTCAACACACCCTTTGAGTCCATGTTGTATGAGCATACACTCCTCCAGGTAGGTCACCATTTCCTATTGAGTTTACATAATCCTCCTTGCACATTTGTATATATTCTCAATGATTGAGATTTGCACATATTCATGTACTTGTTCATTGTATATGTCACCCTCAGTTGGATCCAACAGAGAAATGGCATGCATAGTGTCCATATCAAAGGACATATGCCTTTTCTTCAGATTCAATACGACATTCTTATCAAATTCCCAATCAATTCCAGGACGAGATGGATAGGGTTTTTAATCATCCATAATGTAGATTACTTCAAAATGTGATTTTTTTTTACCCCATAAATGTGAACCTCAACCTTCTCTAGTACACCAATAGGATATATCTTATACTTCTTTTATATCTTGAGATGAATGGGATACCACACTAGCTTTGGTTTTCCATCAACTCCAATGATTTCTTTGGAAAAATGTACACATCATAACCCAAGTCCAACATGATCCCTTCCATCTAATATTTGTCTAATTTAGTTGTCATTTTGAACTCTCTGCCCATGCACTTCCTCCTGTTGACATGGCACACATCCCTTTCTAGTAGAGAGGAAGAAATATCAGTTTCGTTCTCACCTTCCCCCATATATCTTGTCAACATGTGGGTCAATTTCTTGGTAACAATGGGATAATCAAACACCTTAAGACAACAATACAACAACTCACTTAACTGGTCCTCTAAGTTAGTCTCTAGGTAAGTATTGTATTGCAATTCTTCACGTGTCATTTGTCACATCTCTTCAAATCTAGGTATCTCAGCCATATGTCACAACTCTTTGTGCACAAGTATATCATCCATGTGTCACAACTCTTTTCAAACATGTTCCTCTCCATTGCCTTCTGCGCATCACACAAGAATTGATTCTGATGTGCAACATAAAAAATTTGGAGGTCTTGTACTACTTTCCTGATTTTTCCTTCTAACTATTGTCCAAAGAAATATCCTTTATATAGGATGGTCCCTATGAAAATACCTCCTCGGGTTACTACCCATACATCAACTTCTTATTTTATCTTCTATTCTTCACACAGCTCAAAAACCACCATGTTGTAGCGCCCCTTCATTTCTTCCCATTTTTCCAACAACTTCAGGAAATCCTCCATGACACGGTTTGCACTGTGGTAATATCCACACAGTGCATGGGGATTGGTACATAACCACACCAAGTGGTTTGTCTCTTCTTATGTAGCGCTCAACTCTTATTCTTCTATTCTCTTCTAGATCCATTCTCTCTTCACCTAATCTCATATTCTTTCCCCACATTTCATCGCCACATCCTTCACATGAGGTTTTTACTCTACCATCCTATCAAGCTTCATGCACATCATCCCCTTCTCCACAAATATCATTTTGATCCATAGTGGGATTTCTTCTAACAACCTTTTTCTAGGACTGGCTGCAAAATTTCTTTCAGCTTTACTGAAAGATTTGCTTCATTCAACTGGAAACTCAATAATGTATCCCTCCTTAAAATGTTCAAACTAGAATTCAATGGATCTATCCCACTTATTTTCCAAATATCTCAACCAAGTTACCACCTCTTGGTCCCAAACCAACGATTTTTGGGCTCACCACATAGAGATAATCTATGTGTGTCTCTTTACCCATTCATGGAATAAACAAGGAAACTTAAAAAAAAAATGTCATGCAAATATGAATATATATACCTTTGTTTCCATCTTTTGAGGTTGATCTATAGATCCCTGGTCTCCTATTTCACGAACTTGTCCTCCTTCTCATAGATCCACTCTTCTATCTCCTTCCTAGAAGGTTTCTGCATCATGTCCTTACTCCGCCATGTAGCACAAAATATTAAAGTCCCAACTATAGAAATAATTGTTGCCTCATTGTTTTAGACCCAGGTTTCAAAAGGATTTACCAACAAATACTTCATTTTTATCGACATATTCAATATTCAAGGATTGAATAAGGTCTCACCTGATATGCACATGAGAATCATGAAGACAAAATGTGTGTGCATAGCAAGACAGAACAATATAGACAAGAAACACTTAATGAAAAGTTACGCATTAGATAATATCCATTCATATAAACCTTCATATAAGTAACACACAATATAACATTTATAAAAACATACATTCATAATAAATTACATGATAGGAAGTATAAATTCAAGCCCAATTCCTTCTTTCACTAATCACAGTGAAAAATTTAGATACATGGAGGGTCGTAGCCTGCGCAGAGACCCATTAAAATTGAACTAGAGATCAGAGATTTAGATATCAATCTACTTTCTCTCTCATATTCCACTTACAACTATACAATTACAATGAATTTCAAATGAAATAGAAGCTAAACCTTACATGTTTGCATGCATTCCTTATATCCCTATAGAAGCATGGAAATCATAACAAACATGCCAGCTTACTAACAACCTCAATCATGACCAATTGTTTGGTTACAAAAATGTTTACAATCATTATTTGGATATTTGAGGATTTGATATGTAGGTGATATTTACAAGTCCTTACGCAAAATGAAAAAATGGTTGGCACGTGCAATGCAAAATAGTTGATGGGCATTGAATCTTGGCATCGTATTGTAGAAAACATGGGGCCTGAGAACCATGCAGAACTTGTGGTGTGCACGTGGTCTTTCCAAAACCTTGGTGCCAACAATTTGTCAAACACCATGAACCACCTATCCATTTCATTGTTTACAATAGGTTGGTAGGTGCAATAGTCCATGAAAATGAGTTTCATTGTCAGTGGAGGTTGTGTTCCAATTCTAGGGTCAATAAACAAGGTCATCAAATATTTTTTTGAAATGTTTAAATCTCTTATATGGTTTTTATCTAAACCCATCCTATAATACTCAAAAATACTATTCCTGCAATCATAAATATGAGATAATTGGCTTTAGTCATTAACGATGGAAGAAACAACTGTCTCCAATGATATAGCGAGTGAAAGGCATGATGGATCTCCAGTGTTTCTTAAATATTGTATTAGGGTTCTTAATGATTGAAGCCCTGCATCAATTTCGAAGTTGCAATTGGTGGTTATGAGTTAGAGTTCGTTCTATCTTCATTCAATGATGGTGGGTTTGCGCTATTTTGAGGTGCAAACCCCATGTGATCATTTAAAGAGGAAAAAAAATAGTTTTATTTGTTTTTATAATTTAAAAAATTCTATCGCGTTGTGTTAACTCGAGTGGTTGAATGCTATGAATTACAAGCCGGAGGTCATGAGTATTAAATTGGGAGAGTAGAGTATCACACACCAACAATGCATCAATCACTCTCTATTTTAATCAAATCAATGTAATGATACATATAAATACAACAAGCCTTTGACTCAAGATAAAAAAACTACCTTGATCCTATAATCTATCCAGTTGAGTGAATGTCTCAACCTCACACTATTCTATGACTCTTAGTTGGAGAGAATATCTCTCACAACCAACTATCTAACAACATCCTAAACTAGAAGATCAAATCAATCACGTAGAGATTGTTCTCTACCTCACAAACATAATCTCCTCACACATGATTAAGACAAGTAGGAGTTACATATTCCAACACTCTCCATTAATGAGTAATTTTCTTAATCTCCATCAAATGAGGTCTTCATTAACACCTTATATTTTCTACAACATATTCTCCACTATAAATTGAATAACCTCATGATCCTCAAAGTCTATCTCTAGTCCATCCTCGCTTTCATATCATACCACAGTCATACACAAATCACCAAAATGTGAAAGTTCATATAAAGGAAAAACCATCCACTGGAATGCATGGGTAATCAACTGCTTCAAGCACCGGTCTAATAGGAACACCCTTCACATACATGGTTCATTCAACCTCTTGATGAACTTCCCCTGAATGTAAAAATTCACCTCCCAGAGTCTAAAACCAATAAAATGGTACACCCCTAGTGTTAAAGAACTCCACCATAGAGGCTAATACACTATACAAATAGGTTATCTAAATAATCAGGGATATACGACAAAGGGGTAATCATGCCTATCCAGGTCTTACAATGAAATGCCCTTTACCTTTTACATAGATACGGGTACATACATTACATACTTTACTCATGCCAAGTACACACTCAAATGTTTCAAGGAACACTACATAGAACATAATATGACATCATATACTTGCTACAAATACAATAACATATTCAACACATTATTCAACACACCACCACAACTTTTACGTGCATTTGTTTTCAATCATTTGATCTTCTTCTGCTGTCATCTTCATTGTTTCATCAACACTGTCACTTCCCTTTAATGAGGCTTTCTTCACTATGGGATTCATCCTCAAACGTCTTGTTTCTTCTTCTTTTGTACCTACATAAAACTAATCATTGATGTCCATATAAAAAGCAATCCATCTACCAATACATGGGCACCATCTGATCTACACGCTAGTTCTCTAGGAATCCTTTTCACCTACATGGTTCATCAACACATTAGACTCTCCCTTAATCATAAATTGGTCCATTACACTTTGAGATTAATCCATATCACATTTCCCCATTAATTGAAGATCCAATTTATTTGATTCTACATCAAGCTAGCATATGAGTACACATGCCATCCTCGTACCTACCCTAGTGGTTAATTTCAAAACTTGATGCCACATCCTCTCTAGCCATAAGAGGTACACATGCTACATGATTACATGTGCTACCACACTAATCCATGCAGGCCTGACTCAACAGGAATTACAAAAACCATTGTGCTATGGCGCTACCTATATTCTTGAATAACAGGGCTTACAACAACCTGGGCAAATCAACCTGCCTATGGCTAAGCTTACAAATTGGACCAAAACTATGGGGTGTTGGGTACAACCAATCATGCACCCCCTGCATCACATATGCACCATTAATTCAGGTACAAAAAGCATCCAAAAAATATTTACAAAGGTTACCAATTATATGACAAATATGCAATCATATTACAACACTAAGATCATTCTCATCTCATTACTATCACTTATGCGTTGCCTCTTCATCTAGACTGTGCCTTCTTATTTTTCCTCTAGAGTTGTTCACATACTATGAATCTCCATCTACATCTTCAAAATCTTGATTCAATGTCTCGTATCTCCATACTTTTCCTATCATTTATTAGAGTGGATAATTCTAACAAAATAAATTCTATGTCATATTGAGGCCACGAGTCTCAATATGCTAACTTTAATAAATCCAAGACTTGAAAAAATTACAAACAATCACCATTACAAAAGTTTCCAAATCATTTGCATTACCATTAGCATGTAGAAACACAAATTATGGTTTCACACACAATGCATCAATGCTGAAACTTTGGTGTATGGAAATGAAAGGCATGTGGCTCCTATTGTCGCAAAACTTGACTATGCCAAAAAATTTACGAAAATTGAAATGTTTTGCTAAAAAACCTGTCAATTTCCTCTATTTCTAAAATCTTAATTCTTGCGACAAAATTTTCTGGAATCTCCCAAAAAAAAATTGTCTGCAATTCCTTGGTTTCTTCAATTGTATCCGAAAATGACAAGTTGTCTTTGCTAACCTAAAATCAATTCAAATATAAAAAATATAATAACAAAAATCAATATAAAATTATATTATTTTAAAACTAATTTATGTGGTTTTAAAATAATAATTTACATTTATTTTTATTAAAACATGGGCTTTGGTTATTTTATATTTTTTGGATCCTTTCTCCAAATCTCAACCCAGTATCAAAGTCCTCGAGCTATCCAAAGTCCAAGTCTAAATCTCTTAATCAAATATCAAAGTCATGATTCTATGTCCCTTTTTGGATCCTTTGTCCAAATGTGATCCAGAATTGGATCCAAGAGCTTGATGGGGCTTAGAAGGACTAAAAATCAAAGTTCTCAGAATGGCTTCAAAATGGACGTGTGCATAGTTCTCATTGATACGAACCCAACACAACTTGAATGGGCTCAAACAGACGTCATATGTTCCAGATATCGTGATCTGTTCATTTTGCCAAACAGGAAAAAAAAATGATGATTGTATAGACCATACAATGCCACGTGGCAGCTGACTGTACAGGCCATATGATCGTATAGCTGATGTGGAAAACATAGTTGACACTAACATGGAAACATCTAGAGGTGACACATGGCAAGGTGATTGGGCATACCATTTTCTGACATGGCAGTTATACGTGGACCAATCAGGGAGTGACACGTGTCACCACTGCAAGGGTGACACGTGGCACATCCATACTAATGATGTGGCAGGGCCATACGACATGTGGAAGGTACAGTGGTAGGTTCATATGACATGTGGCAGGTACAGTGGTAGACACTCGATAGACAGGTGGACCAATCAACGTTTGACACGTGGCATGGGTTTCGACAAATGGTGAGGTGCCACGTGAACCAGACATGGGCTGCCACGTGGCACCCATTCATTGGTTAGTTGGTTGCAAAAGTATTGGACTTCATGAGGTTCGATCGTGCGACCTACCACCGGGCTACATCTTAGCAGGGTAGGGTTAGCCAACCCGCCCTCATTGTAGGTGTTAACCTTTTTCAACACCATTTATATTTGAGTTTGCATATGTGTTCTATCAGAGAAGGAAAGGGTTGGGGTCTAGCCCCAACCCCGGTTCTACATACGTCCACCACCACATGACCATACCTTACCCATTACGTGTTTGTGTGCAAATGTAAAGGTTAGCCTTGCTCAGTCGGGCTAGCCCACCCACTAGGGGTGTAACCACAGGCCAAAGAATCGGGGGCTATACCCATCAGTTCGCATGTGGAGACTTGGGCTTGGGGCACATGGCCACAAGTGTGACCATGAGTCGAGAGGTAAGAGGCCAACACACAGGGGTTAGCCCATGGACACCTAGAGCGCTCCAATACAACCATGACCTAGTAAATAGGGGTCTACGCTCCAATATATTTGCAAGAGTGGTTTTTATTACTATATAATAGTGATTTTAATGATTTATTCAGCAAATTTGAGGGATTTTGGTCATTATTGGGAGATATTGGGCCCTTTTTGAGGCCAGATCTTGGGGGGAAGTTGGGAGATGGTTACCAACTTCATATCTATATAAACCAAGGCTTATTGAATACAAGGATGATATTCAGAGCAGGTTTGTGCTGAAGATTTGTCAAGCCAAAGCCATTTTTATGCAGGGAAGATAATGAGGAGCGCAAATTTGCGGGCCATTTCTGGGAGTTTCGGTCATCCGATTTCAGTTTCATTTCTTTTGTTGGGTTCCAGAGATCTGGTAGGACAAGACAAGAATAGTTTGTAAACTTTTTGGCACTATTGTGATGTAGTTTTAAAGCTTTGAACATAAATAATAAAGCCTCACCCACTGAGACAAAGGCCCAGAGATGTAGGCGAGATTGTCGAACTCCGTTATCACATTGGTGTTTATGGTTTGCTGATCCTCATGCTTTATTTCAGATCTGTATATGTTTATATGGCTGTTATGTTTCTTCTATAATTCTTCCTCTTTCATTCAACTTCATAAATGGTTAATTAATACATGCTAAATAACCCAACCACTGTCATTTAAAAGATATTTTCAGATCAAGTGGTATAAGAGCTAGTTGACGTTTGGATTTGAGTTTTACATGTTAACCATGGAAAAGCTACAACGTGGTGAAGGAAAGCTTGTTGAAGAGAATCCATTGATTGGATTGAGAAAGATAACTTCTCAAAGTGAGAAGATGGCATCAGAAGAGGGTCTTTCTCAAGATGAGAAAGAGTTTCGAAAAACTTTCTTCGCTATGTCGGAGATGATGAAGGTTTTATATGAGGATTACTTGGAACGGAAGAGACCAAATCTAGGTGAATCTTCAAAGGGAAAAAGTGAAGGAGATGATCCTCTTCAAATTCCTCCTTCACCTCCATCTTCACCTCCTTCTTCTCCTTCTTCTTCAAGTTCAAGTTCTAAATCCACTGCAAAGAAACATGTCCATAAACATAAGAATGAAATGTCTTTATTAAAACTTGATGTTAAATTCAAATTACCCATGTATGATGCTGAATTTAATGCAAAGATACTTGAAAATTGGGTCAGACAGATGGAGGTTTATTGCAGTGTGCAACAAATCAAGGATGAGGCAACTCAGATCAAGTTGGCATCACTTAGACTTGCAGGCACAACACTCATATGGTGGAAAAGCAAGTTGCAAAATGACACACAACAAGTGGGTAATGTATTTCCATCATGACAAAGTTTGATTTCTCCACTTAGAAAACAATTCTATCATTTGGGTTATAAAGAGAAAGTGTTAATTGAATGGAAAGCTCCTAAACTAAGAAAAGGACAAACAATGAAAGAATGCACAGATGGCTTTCGTAAAATGGCATTGATGTTAGATATTCCTTTACATACCCAAGAAACTCTTATGAAGTATATAGGAGGTTTACCTGCGCATATTGGAAACATTGTATTCATGTTTGGACCTACTAATCATGATGAGGTTTATGTTCAAGCGACATACATTGAAGCAGGGAAAACAAGTGTTGGTGTATCAGAGGAATCGTCTTCAAGGAAAGAGGAAAAAATGAAGTGGACTGGAAAAAAGGAAAGTTCAGTGGCAAGAAAGGAAGATAAGCGCTCTTGCAAGTATTGCAATAAAGAGGAGCGTGATGAGGACCCTTGTTGGCAATTGCATCCTGAGAAGAGGCCAAAATGGTTCAAAGAGAAGAAAGGGAGGCAAACAGTTGCAGCAACAACACGACCTACAGACTTGGGATCAAATTATGGTGATGAATCTAAAGTCTCATTGGTTGTTATGACAAGTAAAATTGGTGAAGGATTTGATTGTAGAAGTAAATTGTTTCACATAAGGGTCATCATGAGGCACACTAAGGTTGACACATTGATATATAGTGGATCTCAATCTAACTTAATTTCATAGGAATTGGTTAAACAATTGGGATTAAAAACACATATGCATCACAAACCTTACACACTTAAATGGATACGCAACAATCATCAATTGCACATAACAAAGCAATGCACATTAAAATTTGTAATTTCATCTAACTTTGTGGATGAGGTAACATGTGATGTGGTGTCACTAAGTGAATGTGGAATGGTCTTAGGCAGTCCATACTTGTATGATCATAAAGCAATCTTCTACATGGAAAATAATAAATATCATTTAACCAAAGCAGGTCAAGAATATGTGGTTCATGTTCATCATGTAAAGGAAAATAAAACTCTTCAAACTATGGAACAATTAAGAAAGGCAGCTCAAGCAAACAACACACCTATAATTGTTTCAAATCAATTAATCAATCTTAAGAAAGAACATGAGATAATTGTAGAATGGAAAATCAATCACAATTTGCTTCAAGATAAGCTAATGTCGTGAAAATATTACAAACATATCAACTCATTTGCAGTCATATTTTTTATGTTATCATTAGTAATGTTGTCTACATGGATGATAGTGGCTTCAGTAAGATGTGACAGGGTACAAATGGCTAACAATATGATGTCAGTTATCATGATTGTTTTACAATTGATCTTGATGAGACAGGTGCATAGGAGAAAGTTCAAAGACAGAGAAAAAGTTGGGTGGCCTATCTCGAGCTTCATGACTAGTCAGTAACCTTTTGTGGGACCAAAAGGTCTTTAGTGGAGAGGTGTGATACAGAATTGGATCTAGGAGCTTGATGGGGCTCAGAAAGGCCTAAAAATAAAATTTCTCATAATGGATTCAAAACAGACGTGTGCGTAGGCCTCGTCGATACGAACCCAACACAGCTTGAACTAGCTCAAACGGACGTCATATGCTCAAGATATAGTGATATGTTCATTTTTCCAAACAAGAAAAAAAAATGATGACTGTACAGAATGTACAGTCCGTATAGTGCCACGTGGAAGTTGATTGTACAGGTTGTACGGTCGTACATCTGATGTGGTAGGCATAGTTGGCACTAATGTGGCAACATCTGGAGGTGACATGTGGCAGGATGACTGGGCGTACGGTTTGCTGATGTGGAAGTTATACGTTGACCAATCAGGGAGTGACACGTGTCATCACTACAAGGGTGACACATGGCACATTTGTACTGATGACATGGTAGGGTCATACGACACGTGGCAAGTACAGTGGTAGGGCCGTATGACATATGGCAAGTACATGGCAGGTATAGTGGCATACACTCGACAAACGGGTGGACCAATAGGGGTTTGACACGTGGCATGGGTTTCAACGAATGGTGAGGTGCCACGTGGCCTGGACATGGGCTGCCACATGGCGCCCATTCATTGGATCGTTGGTTGCAAAAGTATTGGACTTCACGAGGTTCGATCGTGCGACCTCCCACCGGGCTACGTCTTGGCAGGGCCGGGCTAGCTAGGTCGCCCTCACTGTAGGTCTTAACCTTATTCGACACCATTTATATTTGAGTTTGCATATGTGTTCGAGCGGAGGAGGAAAGGGTTGGGGTCTAGTCCCAACCTCGGTTCTACATACGTCCACCACCACATGACCAGACCTTACCCATTATGTGTTTGTGTGTGGAGGTAAAGGTTAGCCCCTCTCGGTCAGGCTAGCCCGCTGACCAGGGGCGTAACCATAGGCCAAAGAATCGAGGGCTATACCCATCAGTTCACGTGTGAAGCCTTGGGCTTGGGGCACATGGCCATATGTGTGACCAGGAGCCGAGAGGTAAGGGACCAACGCATAGGGGTTAGCCCACAGACACTTGGAGCATGCAATATGACCAGGAGCTACTAAATAGGGGGTTGCACTCCAATATATTTGCAAGAGTGGTTTTTATTACTATATAATAGTGATTTTAATGATTTATTCAGCGTATTTTAGGGATTTTGGTCATTATTAGGAGATATTGGGCCATTTTTGAGGCCAGATCTTGAGGGGAAGTTGGGAGATGGTTATTAACTTCAGATCTATATAAACCAGGGCTTCTTGAAGCCAAGGAGGAAATTCAGAGCAGGATTATGTTGAAGATTTGTTAAGCCAAATACATTTTTATGCAGGGAAGCTAATGAGGAGCGCACCTTTGCGGGCCATTCCTGGGAGCTCCGGTCATCCGATTTCAGTGTTGTTTCTTTTGTTGGGTTCCAGAGATCTGGTAGAACAAGACCAGAATAGTTTGTAACCTTTTTGACACTGTTGTGGTGTACTTAACCTTTCTTAACAAAAATAAGAAAGCCTCACCCACTAAGACAAAGGCCCAGAGACGTAGGCGAAATTGTCGAACTCCGTTATCATATTAGTGTTTATGGTTTGCTGATCATCATGCTTTATTTCAGATCTGTATATGTTTATATGGCTGTTATGTTTCTTCTATAATTCTGCTTTTTTCATTCAGCTTCTTAAATGGTTAATTAACACATGCTAAATAACTCAACCATTGTCATTTAAAAGATCTTTATGAATCAAAATGTAACCCAGTCTCCAAGTCCTCGAGCTATCCAAATTCCAAGTCTAAAGCTCTTAATCAAATGTCAAAGTCATGATTCTATGTCCCTTTCGCTGCTCATTTGTTAAAATATTTGTTGATTATTACTCATCTACCGACCATCCACTTTGTTATACCATATGTTAAGCAAATCCAAGCCACGACCTAAGCCATGACCATCGTGCACTACGCCTTTGTTTAGCATAATGGTTGCTAACACTATGTTCATGTGGGATTTCTCACTGCAAGAAAAATAAAGTCCAATTGCCAAATGCAGTGCCAGAATGCACAAGTGTCAAGAGCAAGCCTGCCAATGGAGCCCACAAAACCACCAAACCACTGGTACAACAACATAGTGTGGATTCTACAACAACATAGTGTGGTTGGTAAATTTTTCGAGTTCTATGGTAATGATATGAGCGAAATATCACTTTCCGATCAAATAACTATTGGAAACATGTAAGGACGTATGCATTTCCTCCACTTGTTGCTGCGTATGCTCTTGCTGGCACTATTGACATTAATTTTGAGATACATAAGGTTTTGAACATGGTTTCATTTAGCACCAATTCACAAGTCAAATGCCAGTTCATGCAAGCATCCTCAACATCTTTACGGATATATCTCATCACCCAACCAGCATGAGGTGGTGACCACTCCATCGGATGACTCTGTTTTAGGTAAAATTCATAGATTCTGCCCTTCCCTATATAACACATTTACTTCCTGGGACAGACTTTACATATCTGCACAGTTAGATATTCTCTCGTCTGCTGCTACCCTGGTCACCCTTCCAGACAAGCCAGACCCACTTTCTCATTTACCCACACCCCTGCCAAAAACTACAGAACTTGAACCAGCTGACAACCTACACTCTCCGACACTTTCATCATCTGAACATTCGCATCCATTAACTGAGGAGGAGCCCAACACTTCCCTTCTCCCTGGTTACACCGAACAGACACAATCGGCTCTCCAACTAGATTCCTTGTTCCCGAACCCTGCCCCTCCTCTCCCCTTTGATTCGCTTCCCATCAATACCTACCTAGGGAAATCTCTTTGCCATCTACCCCGCCTCCCCTTGATTCGCTTCCACCAATAATACTCTACCTAGGGAAATTCTTTTGGGCTAGTCTTCACACCTTCACATCGAATCTGTTCCTCTTCATTCACTACAAAACTTCCTCCGGACCGGATCCGAATTTGGTCGAGGGGGTATTGAAGTCCGAGCTTCCGCCGCTTAAAACCCAGAGGTGCACTGGAAACGTGTTGAACCAAAGCAGATTCTGGACACATCCGGGTCACAAATCTGGGGCCCCAGATTAAAAGCCCTGCCAGGGTAAGACATGATCCTTCTTCAGCTATCGAGGGGGCCGGAGGGACCCCCAACAAGCCCCTCAAGGTAGGACTTCGATCTCAGTGCCGCATGATTTTTCTGCAACGCTAGCGGATGCCAGCACTAAGGGATTTCCTGCGATCATTGACCAACCTGGTGCTGACACTATGAGTCAGCTGCCTCTGTTGAAACTCCTGGGCCCACCGGGCCTGCGGGGATCCCAATCTTCGATCTTTCTTCCCTGCTCTGCATTCGCCTTCCTGGCATCGCTTGAGTTAAAAGTGTATATTTAACCGCTTTCAATGTTTATGACCTGTAACCTAATCGTACCTTGAATGATTTACGACTGGCATGTTACCTAAAAATCTTACTTCATTGCATCAATCTCACAAATTAGCGCAGAGGAATTTGGGAGATAGGCTCGATCGACCCTTCCATAGTTTTCAGTCCTACCTCCAAGGTAAAATGCATTAGTTGATTTGGTAACTAAATGGGGAGTTTCTCCCAATTGAGAAAATGGAAGAAAAGGCATCATGAGTATCGTCTTTTAGACCGTTCTTAATCACGCAGATCCGCTTAGCACCTCGTAGCTACCGAACGGGTAAATCACCCCTATCTCTCGGGACACGCTTCAATTTGTTTACAAGTAGGTAATCGGCTGCTTTGGTAATGGGACATCAGCTTAAATTCAATCACCAATGGTCGAGGGCTCATATGCCAATGTAATCGGTCAAAACGCTTTGACCGATATCAATTTCCATCGCTAATGATGACCACAACGAATCCTGCGACAAACTCTGCCTGTAATAAAGCCCGATCCATTCAAAGGGCTAAAAGAGAAAAAAACGCCAACATCAAAGTCGCATCTGATGATCGGAGCAGAGCTCGACTCCTTGTATATAAACCACAAAATCCTTCTTTGAATCCGGATTTAAAATAAAGAACTAGAGTGAAAATGTTTTAAAAGCGGTGGATGAACTGAAAGGTGGTTGGATAAAATTCTGTGATGACCCGGGTTTCGGCTTCGTATGGACAAAAATCAATATCGCTTTTCCATAGATTTGCAGCCAGCGTACAAAACTCCTTTGGGATATTGAGGATGCGGACATGCACACATTTTGCCATGTAGTATAAAAGGTGCAGCCAACCATTACGCGCTTCCTTTTCAAAGCTACCAAAGAATCGACCAACAAAGCACAATTTGAACTTCAGTTTTACCTATCTAAATTAATGACCACTGGTTAGGTTGCCTTTCAGCCTTGCACCAAGGAAGAAAGGTTTATGCTTATGGCTTTACAAAAAGAAAGCTCCCCGACTGCATGTATCGGGTCCGCTGAATTCTACCCGCACTTTTTGATCTTTGGGCCCGGATCTTGATGCGGTGGAGGACTCGTGAGTCGAGGGTTTCGCTAATCCACAACTCAACAAACCTCGAAGTTCTGATCCCAAAGTCAATCATTCCAAACATCGCAAGACTTCCACTCTATTTCCTCCAGAATCAGGCTATAAACTCATCCAAGATAATAGCGTAGAAGAATCCGTCCCTATTCCGTCTCCATTTTATCCGACGAATGCCTAGGCTTCCTAAAAGAAAGACAAACTGATGTCACTGAGTTAAGCTCATAATGTATCCACAGTTTAAAGACAAGAAAACATCAAACCGCTCTTCTAAAGCTGGACCTAAAAGGCATTCATTATGCGGAACTTGAATTCTTTCTTCATATTCCGTAGCAGGGTTCAGCTCTCTCATCACCTTAATTGATTGGCTGTATATCAACAACCACTCTAGCTATTCTTATAAATGGGAACTCAATGATCAGTTCTTAATCAGAGAGGGACTCCGCCAAGGATATCCCTCTCATCCTACTCTTCATTCCTCGATAATCGGAGGGGCTTAGCATCTAGTCAAAACAAAACAAGTTTTTATGGAGTCAATCGCAATCTGCATGCAAATCTCTTGAGCAGATATCCTTCACTACTTTCGTTGACACGTATCGATCCCGACGCTGGCTGATCCTGGAATGATTTTAGGCACCATCCACCCATCCCCAACACTTCTCTCTGACAGCCCCATTTGAAATCAATCTCGAACTATCTCCTTATTTCCAATTCATTGTAAACTCTACCTGCCATGATGAAGATCATTGCAACAAATTTTGAATTGGACAAGGGTTTCTCATCTTTGGTTTCTTTTGCACCTTCCAAATATTCTAGTGCATCAATGGATTCGATCAAATTCAACAACAAAATACAACATTGGTGCAACAGATTTCCATCATTAGGTGGCAGATTTGTGCTAATAAAATCTGTATTGGAAAGCACCTTGCAAAATCGATACCACACATCCTTACTTCGATCTTTGAAATCTCTTCACAATGAGATTTTCTTTTCCCTTGTCGAAGTAAAAACAGCAGTTATCACCTCCGCAATACAACATCTCAAAACCAAAACACTGTTCTGGCTCCTAGACACTACCATTCTTCCATTGTGGCACCCCTGCCAACACTTTCTCTGAGGATTCTAGCAGTTCTACTGGGCATGCTTATCAAAGCCAAATACTCTGCAATCTCTCCCTCGTCTACATTTGATCAGATTCCATCTGAATTTCCAAATAGCTGATCTACGATCCTGAAACATCTTTCTGCATCGACTCACTGGCTTGCCTCAATGGATCTCTTGGATTCCAGGAAATGGACAGCAGATAGAAGTAGGCAGAATTCATATCTTATCCTGCACTCTTAACTCCTCATACCTTGTACGTGAGGAAACCTTTTAATTTAAATCAAATCACCTCCCCTGACAATGGGGCCCTGCCAAACAATACGTGAAGTGAGTTACAAATTGAGGACGACTACACAATGGAAAATGTAAATGTTATACACGCCTGACACCTGCACCGGACACAGGATGCATCAGACGTTTTTATATGGATCAGAGGGACTAAAATAACTCTTACAAAGAAAATGTTTATCTCTGACTTGCACTTCCCAATCGCTACATACAAAACTAAACGATTTCAGTAATTATGGAAGGCAACCTTGGCCAAAATAAAATTTCTTTTGCTCTACTGGGTTGAAAACAGAATTCCCAGTTTTGGCCAAATCTTCTGTGCTCGAGATGGGAGGCTAAGCCTTTCCTACCTTGTTAAAAGTGCGTGAAACCATCCCACATCTTTTCATCACTTCTGTCTTTCTGCTCGAAAGGAGTGGCTTGTCAGACCTGACCTTTTCTCACATGGCTCTTGCCCACATCCTAGATTGTTCCAACGGAGTGGTCCAGACTACAAATCGCCTCTTGTTGCCAATCCATCTCTATATGGCAGTAACCTGAAATGTGTGGAATGCCCATGGCTTATTTGATGGAAGCCCATCTCCAGTCTCATGTGGCTTAATTGATCCTACAAACGATAGATTCAAAGCAATCCCATCTCCATAATTTCTCCAAAGAGCCTAATAATCGCTGCTTTTCCCAGTTTATAGGGTGTGGTCGCCTGTTTTGATGGAGCCTCTCAACAACAGGGATATCTCTGTGGTGCGGGAGGGAATATCATACAAAACTCACACACTTCCTATTGCTGGACACTAAACTGTGGAGATGGAACAAATATGAAGGCTGAACTGGTGGGGGCCTGGGTAATTCCCCAACCTGGCAAGACGACTGCTTATTGATGACCTTCTTCTCCTGGGCGATTCCAAGGTTATTGTTGACTGGCTGAAGGGACAGGTGGACCTCAAGGTTGCGGCTCTCGAGAATTGGAAAGACAGAACAAAGGAGACAACTAACTGTTTCAGGAACCTCTCAGTCTCTCATATTTACAGGGAGGACAACAATGTGGCCGATTCACTTTCCAAGTTGGCTCTGCATATGCCCCCGGGTCTTCTTAGCTTCACCAAATGGGTGGATGGTCACGCTGGGCCTACCATCAAAATCAGGCTTTGACCTTTTGCTGTCACTGGGATGGATGTCCAGCTGACCGATTTTCTGTCAATGGATCCCTGTATCGACCTTGCTGTCTGCCGCACTGCTTTTACAGACCCAGTGACTTCAGTTTATCATTGATCTGTATCTGGCATATACTATCGGCGTCTACACAGGGACGGATTACTATCTGATTGAAATTGCTGGCTTAGTAATTTCCTCAGTCTTGTTTTTTTCTGGGCGTACCTGCTGTTTTTTGTACTGACCGTTTTGAAGTGAACAGGCCCCTGACTTTGTTTTATTTGTAACTGCTGTGTACATTTTTTTATATTCTGATTGAATATAAGGAGTAAACTTTTTCTGTGGAAAAAAAAAGCATCCTCAACATCTACGATGGAGATTTAATGAAAAGGGATCGATATCCCTTATCATGTTTCACATTTCAATTAGTCAGATAGTTAACTAAAGAGAACGGACCCGAAATGTTTATATATCATTTTGGCTTATGCTACATGGAAGTCCTGTAGGTTTTCGCATTTCCCTTTCTATGCAATCAGAAGATTGTGGACAAGAATTTATTCAGGGTTTTCCAATTCAACTTACAATGTGGTATTTTGGACAGTGTGGTATAAAAACGAGTACAGGGCGCAAGCTCTCACGTTTTGGCTTGTTGAAGGAACTACGAATAAATTAGCATTTCAGAGCTTCTTTCCTTTTTTCCATGGTTTGTAGCTACAAATCCATTGAACTATAGTAGACCATGTGATCTATCATATGTGGAGGCATTAGCTGCAACATTGTTGAACAGGGGTTACTCGTTTTTGTAGTTGAAGAGGGAACTTGTGAAAGCATATCCCTAGTAGGATATATGATGATGCATCTTGCAGCCGATCATTTACCTTTGAATTTGGAACCCCATTCCCTCTTCTGCGGGAAATTTGAATTTTGTTCCAGCATCACAAATTGAAAAAATATTACAGGGAATTACATAGGGTTGTTCTTTCTGATGAAAATGAGAGATCTGGGATTGAAAGAAGAAGAGAAAGAAACAAGAGGCGTTAAATTTAACAACTGATATAGTAGCAATTTATACACCTCCTCATTTGATTCAATTACCAGATAATTAATTTGTTGTCATATTTTGATTTTTTAGAGAATTATCAAGGGAAACGCTTTCACCCAGTAGGTTGAAGCTATCAAGAACGTATCAAAATATGTGTCTTGCAATGTATGTCATTTTTACCACAAAGGCACAACGTATGTCATTTTTACCAGTTGCTTCTGAATGGAGGTGATGTGGTTGTTGTTCCAGGTGCAGGAACTCTGGTTGCTTGACTTGTTTGAAGACTAATAATATAAAATATGGAGGTGATGTGGTTGTTGTTCCAGGTGCAGGAACTCTGGTTGCTTGACTTGTTTGAAGACTAATAATATAAAATTATGGATCTGGAAACAACCATATTGATCCTGGGAGAAAAAGATGGATTTGAGAAGTATTTGAAGATTTGTTTGTTAGTTGGAGTGGGGCAACTAGAAAAATTGAAGTCGATACTTTTAAAACAACCTTTCATTAGTCCTATTCTAGAAAACAGATCCATAATTCAAGGAGGAAATATTGAGCATTTCAGGAGAAATAAAGGTATCGAGCTAATCTTCAGGGATATTATTGGCAGTCAATTCCAGATTTCGAGGCAGTGGTTTAGAAAACAGTTCCAGATTGGAAGGCATCAAGTCAGGATCTGAAGACTATATAGGCAGTAGCTAAAGACATTTAGGTTGACCCGATAGGGGGTTAGCATCCTGAGGTTTTTTTATTTATTTAAAATGTAATAAGAGTCTTTTCAATAAAAATATTTTCCAGAATTGAGGAGATTATGAGATTTCATTTTATTAAATTATGTCTTTTCTTGTAATCTGTTTTCTTGTAATCTGTTTTTGACGTTTCCATTGATTTTTCTTCTTCTCATAGATTTATTTGAGTTGTGACTCTTTCAATTCAGTAACACCCGTAGAGCATATATTTGAAAACAATATTTCTTATGTTTTGTTGTGAGAAAAACAAAACCTGTGTTTGAATATTGTATGTCTATTTTATGGAAATTAAAACATAATTTAAGTGAATCTCATGTCATTTTTCTATTGAAGAGGAGGGTCAGATTTATCATTATTGCATACCTGGTTTATCTATTCAATTTTGTTTCTCCTATATCTATTATCCATTCACTAAGATTTTTAAAAGATTTAGTAGATGAAGTCATGCCTTCTTAATTCTGACTATTAGATAATGAAAGACTCATTAATGAAACCTTGATAAAAAAAACTTTATAAATCAAAATATTTATCATTATTTAGTTGAAAATATGCTAGGCATGTTTCTCTTTTGCAACCTAGATAAATATCTAGTAACAAATTTTTTTGGCCCCATTGCTGGGGACAGAGATATGAAGCTATTTTTCCTTGGGTGTACGACAAAATTCAGATCTATTTCTTGATGGTCAACAAGAAATAGATATAAAACATTGGCTGCATATCTTTCAGCTGGCGACTCCATGGTTTGAAGAATTCATTGGCGACTCCTTGGCTCGAAGAATCCATACAATTCACCGATGACTTCACTGGATCTATAATGTCACTTTTAATTGCTGCAAAGGTAGCTCGAAGGTTTTCTCCTTTGGATTTTTCAAAGGTTCCTGGTTTTCCTAATGTTGCACCTACTTTGGATGAGTGGGGAGATAGTCTTCCCAGGTTTATAGAAGGTAAAAATGACAACCCTGCAAAACATCTACTTCAATTTCATGAGCTTATGGATCAATTAGATATGCATCATGAGGATGTATTGATGAAAATGTTCATGTTTTCTCTGGGAGGAGATGTTCGTGAATGGTATTGGACTCTACCTCCTTTTATCATATACTCTTTGAAATAATTTCATTTATCATTTCATAATCATTGCAAGATATGTTTTCCTAAAGAGATGCTTTTTGAAAACTGTTGTGAGGAATTTAAATCTTATATTCAACATACAACAGTTTTTTCTTCTGGTAGTGAGGAATCTGAGCATGATAACATTTTTTATGAAACACAAGAAGATGCAGATCAAGCAAATTTATATGAAGAAGAAAGCATTGCAGACCCAGAAAACCTACAAGTAGATCAAGGGGAGATTTGTTGTAGCAATGAAGATGAGGAAGATATGTTGGTCTATAAAGAAAAATCATTGGTCAGTTCTGATATAAATTCCCATAAAGTCTTTCAAGAAGGTATAATTCTTCTTCATTCTGTAAAAGAACAAAGTCAAGTCTCTTTTGAACATAATATTACTTTTTCTCTTGATGCTAATTATAATATTCAAGCATTTGCAAAAGATTCTAGAAATAAACAAGGTGAAGAGAAACTTTTCCAAGGATTATCAATAGAAATTTGCAACAATATACCAACTTATGAAAAATATGATAGTTATGAAAGAGAATTCAAGGAAGCATTTTCAGAAATTTTAGCAATCGAGTCAAACTCCCTATGTGTGATGTCAATGAAGGAATTGAAGAAGATTTTAAGGAGAAAATTCAAAGTGAAGTTTCCACGGGTATTGAAGTCAACTCATGTTTTTCTTCTTTTCCTGCATCAGAATTACAATTTGAAGAGATAGGTCCCATTAGGAAATCGGAAATTATACAAAGACAACTTTGTCAATCAAAAGAAATTGAGTTGTTTGTTAATTTCCAAATAGTTCTTCTTTGAATTTTTATGATCCAATGGCGTTGTGGATGGAGTCTACATCACCCAATAGGATGGATGTCACATGTATCAACATGTCATCATTTTATAATTGTAAATGTAGGATGCTAGTTGTTGAGTTAATTCTCTCTTCCACTTCTTAGTCTGACCCGGGTTTAGATCTCAACAGGTTTCCAACAAAACCCTTTAAAACTATCATCCCTCCTAGTTAAACAGAAGGAAACACAACACACAGAGTGCACTGCGTAGTCTCACCCGAGATAGATTTATGGGTGACTGCAATGCTCAAGTGCTTGCAGTCTAGGAATGAATGGGGATCTGGGAATGTATTTGATTTTCCTCATGTATTACCCTGAATATTCATCCAAGTCTTTCTAGGATTCATTAAGCTTTAGGCCCATGCATGTAATCTAATACATATAGATTAACTATTCATTCATAAAATAATCATTGACAAAAAGTAAACATGCAAGAAACATCACATATGACACAATTTTTATCGTGGTTCACCCCCTCCTGGGCTACATCCACAAAGATTTGGCTTCTCTTCTCTTTTATTTAGTTTGCTACAAAATATGACATTGCGCGCATTACATCTTCCATCATACAATCATCAAGAGGTTCAAGAACCCCTATGAGGTGGACTAGATCATACCAGGCACCTCATCCTGTGACCTAACCCTCAAAATCTGGCTTACTTGACTCTTCTATTGCATTATTACAATCATAATAACCGTTGAACCTCAACAATGAACCTACAATTGTTGAACTTAACACTTGAACCCCTAACCTAGACCTCCTAAGTCTTTATTTATACTAATTTCCATTCTTATAGTCGTCACAATATTTATCATAAGCCCTAACCCTATCATAGTTAGGCTTTCCTACCCGCACGACACGTTGCTTTCCTTCTTTGCATGTTGTTTTTCCTTTTTTTTCTGCACGTTGATTTTCCTTCTTTTTCTACAAGCTTCTCTGTTGCCATCGATTGAGCGCGTTCCAAAATTAGGTCTTTCCCAAAATATACCTTTTCTCCAAAATTATTCCTACACCCAAAATAACCTTCCTTCTCAAAATAGGCATATTCCCAATAGGCCCCCAACACTAACAGGTGGCCCATCCTGAGCCACTCAGGTGGTGCGTGCTCCTCGAATTTCCCTGTCCAATCTAAGGAATGTTTTTGCTAGTTCCTTTCATTTTTCTCTCATTTGTGATGCTTTGTTTGTTAGCGCCTCTACTATCTGTGTTATTATTTCCTCCTGCATTAATGTTTCACTCTCATTTTGTGCTTGTTCTCTCCTTGGATTCTCTTCCTCCAATTGTGCAATCATCTGTGCCGCTTGTTCTTGGAGGGGTTCCAATTCATCTTGTCTTTCTTTCTTGTGTGTCTGCACTGTTTTCAAGTCTGTCTACAGAGTCTTCATCTCTTGGGTGCCCTTGAAGCACTCTGTCATGCTCATTGTTTTCTGTCGTTTCTTGAGCAGTTATATGGAAGCACTGATTCTCTCCTCTTCCTAGTCCCATTGTTGGACCTTTTCATCTTCTTCGAGGATAGTCCATATCTCCTTTGTTTCTTCAAATAACTCTTCTACTTTCCTAGCTTCTTTCTCCATATCAACGACCCATAGTGCAGATTCATGTTCTCTCTGTTCTCAGACCTCAGGAGGAGTCGTAGGGTTGAGCCTTTCCTTGAGCTCCTCAATTTCTTTCTTGTATTGGTCAATTGTTTGTGAGATTAGGTTGATATTCTCCTATGAGCTTCTTTGCAGTGCTTGCACGTTGTTTAAGATACGATTATAAGTTATCGTTAATCCATATTATAATTTATTTGTGCGTTCTTCTCCTCCTCTTTCTCTATGGTCAGTTGGTCGCATGTGATTTGAAGAATTTTAGTGACTCCTCTACCCACCTCCAACTTTGTTGCATCCGCGCGGGCCCTGGACTGTACTTCTTGCATGACATTAGCCTAGAGTCTGTATAGTTCCTTGGTGGGTATTTGTGCCATGACCATTTCCACTTGTTCCACCTCCTACAATGGTTTCTATGCAATCTCCTGATCAAATATGATCATTTGACGCGTTACCGTAAATGTCTCCCTACCTTGGACTATGAACTGCATTGTCTCCTCTCCTTCTTTATGCGCAGGTGGATGTTGTGTCTTCTCGTATTGCTATGTTTTGACTTGTGGTTATGTGTGGCTCCGTAGTTGTTGTATGTTCTCATGGACTTCTATGAGCTTGGCCATTATTTCTTCCCACTGCGCCTCTGCAATTCGGACGACTTCTTTGCCCCTGTCTTGAACCTTGTCCACGACTAGCTCCACATCATCCTCTATCAGGGTGATGTCTGGTTCCTCTGTGCCATATTTTCTTTTCATGTGCACCTCTTTTTCCTGGTGAGGGATACACCCCACTTGTTGTACCATGGGTTCTTTCTTCTTCAACCTGTGAAGTATCCTTCTTTCTGGTTTGTAGTTGGCTTCCTGTCCTTACTATTGTTGGTTTTCTCCTTGGTCGTTTTCATACTACGCTGCTCCCAATTGGTTGATTCCGCACTATAGCCATTCTAGTATTACCGATCGGGACACTTGTTCTCGTTGAAGAGCCTTCTTTATCCTTGTCCTTAGGCCTAGATAATTGTGTTGTGACTGTTCTTGTACTTGATATTGTTACTGGTAGTTTCCATTGTACATGCCAGTCTTTAATTATCCAGTTCACTTCCTCTTTAGTGATGTAGTACTGCATTTCTAACCATGCCTTCTTTGGATCCCTTGCAACCTGGATCCACATATGGTGTCTGGACACCTTGAACTTGGTTATCCCCTCTGTCTCCTTGACTACCTCCATAGGTATGCACCACACATTAGTTCTGCGTCATTGTATCTCTTCTAGCAACATTGCAAAAATGGTTTTGTTTTTCTGATGTGTTTTCTTGTCCTTGGCCTGCAATAGGGACTCGTATCTCGACGCATAACATTTCCCCATCCTATCCAAGAATGATGAGAATTTTGGATCCTTCCATCTTGCCAATGCTATCAGAATGATCAGCCAGGAGTAGTGGAACTCAGTTCCATTATCTTGTGCATCTCTACAGTCTATCAAAAATAGGTTCAGAAGGTATGCTGCCCAGTTGAACATTATCCCTTTCGCGCACTACGTGGCTGCTGCAATAACGCCTGCTGACGCTTCTTCTTTGTGGAATTTCCTCAATAATTTACAAGACATAATCTTGCTAGCGAACCTTATCGTGTTTTCATTGATATCCTTTATGACAATTCTCCTATTCCCCCGAGTAGTGTTGAAATGCACTTTAACCAGCTCTGCGATTTCTTCCTCGCACGCTTTGTTATCCAAATATTCTTCTGGCTACGTGCCAATTTTAGGGAGTCCTATGATTTTGGAAATCAGTGCCACATCTATCTAAACCGGCCTATCCATCCAAAGGATTCCTCGTGTACGTGGGCGACTAGTTGTTTCACACAGATTCTGACGTTCTTACCGCGCTTGAAATGTGGTATATCGAGCAGGTTCATGATGCATGAGTTATAGTCCCCCTTATCCATTGTGCCCTTATGTTTATTAAATAAGTTTCCTCGGCCAAATATGGGAATTTGGCCTCATCACGAACATCATGATTTGCGTACCTGAGTTTTGGTACCTTCCCCAACATATCCTCCACAATAATCACTATTTCTAGGAGATATGGGAGTGTAACCTCCATGGCATATGGCACCTTTCTCTTCTGTCCCGCAGCATATGGGCATGCCTATGTTGCGTTTGTATCCTCTTCTTCCCTTTCAGATTCTAGTCGTTCAATGATATCTTCGACCCACACTTCCTAGTGTTCAAGGGATTGTTGCAGTCCCATTGTTTTGTTGGGCTTTGCAGGCATCTCAGGTTTAGGGTTCAGAATACCATTCTGGGCCCCGAAGCTCTGCCCTACTTCTCCTTCTTGTGATGTGGGTGTCTCTTCCTCAACCCATGTCAGGTTGATTGATTGTGTGTTTGAGGTGGTAACATCTTCCAGCTCGACCGTGTTCTTGGGCTATGGCATCCTTTCTGATCAGGGGATCAAATTTTGCTCAATTTTCAAAGTGCTCGGAATGCGACGAAAACCATGCCATTGCGTCCGTCTCGTCTTCCTGATTCCGGAGGTATATTTACTTTCTCAAACGGAGTCCATATGGAGAAGCTATCGCGATCTATTCGCCAAGGCAAACAGGCAAAAATTTTAGATGCTCACTGTACCTGTCCGTACAGTACATACGGTGACGTGGCAGGTTCGTACCGTCCGTACGATGACGTGTCAGGTGGATGATATGGCACACTTGCATTGGTTTATGGTTGTCGAATCAATGGATGACACGTGTCATTGGAGGCCAATAGTGTGAGGACACATGGCCCAATCCCTTGGCGCCACGTGTCGCTCGTTGACTGGCTATTTGGTTATATAAAAATTTGTTGAGGCCCGTGGGGTTCGACCCCCGGACCTCCCCTTTATGTAAAGACTTCATAACTCTCTGCTAACCAACGTGTCGCCCTTTGTTCCTTGATTATTATGCCAACACATATATATTTAATGTTGATTAATGTTTGGATGGAAAGGGGGTCGGGTCGGGGCTTAGCCCCGACCCGCGGTCGTTTGATCCACATATGACCCAACACATATGTTATAACCCGACCGATTGGCGCGTGAATTGTATTGTATTGTATATAATATATATACCATTGTGTGCGGGGGTTTGAACTATAGCCCGACCGTTATATATATATATATATGCGCACGGTTGTTGGTGCGTGGGGTTTGGATAGCCCACGATTTTTACATTTGCATATGCCCACGACCGGAGCGGGAGTTACACGGTTGTAATGGGTCTAACCACCATTTTGCCAAGCCGATGGTCATATGCGCCATACGCCCAGGTGCCAAGGCGGTTAGGGGTTGGCACGCCCTTAACCATTCTACGGTTTGCACCGTTGGTGCGGTTGCGCTCGGTGTTGGGTTTTTACGCTTAAAAGAGCGTGTGAGCCAGGTTCATGCAAGAAGGGTACAAATTGTAGAACCAGAGACAACAAGCTTGAAGAGGGAGACTTCCAGGAGGTCTAACTTCTTCATTTTTCGACCGATTGAGGTGCTGAAAGAGCCCAGACAGGGGTTTTGGGACGCTGGGAAGCCATTGGAGCAGTCAGTTTGTCAGTTTGAGCATTGTAAGACATGTTTTTGAGCACTTTTTGAGAAATTAATAATAATG
>SNQJ01S0014492.1:10823-25061 GCA_010110895.2 Picea sitchensis | reverse complement strand
GACACGTGGCCCAATCCCTTGGCGCCACGTGTCGCTCGTTGACTGGCTATTTGGTTATATAAAAATTTGTTGAGGCCCGTGGGGTTCGACCCCCGGACCTCCCCTTTATGTAAAGACTTCATAACTCTCCGCTAACCAACGTGACGCCCTTTGTTCCTTGATTATTATGCCAACACATATATATTTAATGTTGACCAATGTTTGGATGGAAAGGGGGTCGGGCCGGGGCTTAGCCCCGACCCGCGGTCGTTTGATCCACATATGACCCAACACATATGTTATAACCCGACCGATTGGCGCATGAATTGTATTGTATTGTATATAATATATATACCATTGTGTGCGGGGGTTTGAACTATAGCCCAACTGTTATATATATATGTGCACGGTTGTTGGTGCGTGGGGTTTGGATAGCCCACGATTTTTACATTTGCATATGCCCACGACCGGAGCGGGATTTACACAGTTGTAATGGGTCTAACCACCATTTTTCCAAGCCGATGGTCATATGTGCCATACGCCCAGGTGTCGAGGTGGTTAGGGGCTGGCGCGCCCTTAACCATTCTACGGTTTGCACCGTTGGTGCGGTTGCGCCCGGTGCTGGGTTTTTACGCTTAAAAGAGCGTGTGAGCCAGGTTCATGCAAGAAGGGTACGAATTGTAGAACCAGAGACATCAAGCTTGAAGAGGGAGACTTCCAGGAGGCCTAACTTCTTCATTTTTCGACCGATTGTGGTGCCGAAAGAGCCCAGACAGGGGTTTTGGGACGTTGGGAAGCCATTGGAGCAGTCAGTTTGTCAGTTTGAGCAGTGTAAGACATGTTTTTGAGCACTTTTTGAGCAATTAATAATAATGATCCATTGGAAGCTGGACCAGGAGATGTAGCCCAAAAGAGGGGTGAACTCCTTTATCAATTGTTGTGCACATGTGTTTATGTTCAATGTTTATGTTGCTGTCTATGTGTAATTTACATAAGTAATCCTTAATTTATGTGTTGCAAACTGATCCTGTTGCTTTAAACACATAACCTTTCACTTGCAATAATTTTTCAAGTATTTCAAGTCTTCTTCAATTTTAGATCACTTTCCTTATGCCTCTGGCCCTGTTGAGTAACCCGAATGTACTGGCCTGGAACGTCGAACTTTGGTGGGGCCATTATTTCTCAAATTCACACACTTTCTTGATTTTGTGTAAAATGATAGCTAGGGAAGGCACTCTATTTCTCGCTCTATGCTAAAAAATCTCTAAGTGTTGAATGAACGTGTTCTTTCCTCCTTTTATAGACCTGGTCTTATTTATTTTTCACTTTTCGCGTGGATTTGCGTCGAATGTAATTATTCCTGTGCGTTGTCTTCTGATGTTTTTCGTAGCAATTATTGCGCACAACTTTTTTCCACACTTTCTTATGGTTCATTCAACTTCTGTGTATTATTGTGTTTTTCTCCCATTTTCTATTGTTGTATTTATTTTTTCTTCTTTTTCTCCTTTTTATCTCTTTTTATCATTTTTCTGTCCTAATATCTTCTATAGTGCACTATATACATTCCTTTCTCACCGTGCTATGACTTTTAAGGGTTAGGATGTCGACTATCCTTGTACAATTTTTGTCAACTACCGTTGATAATTCCTTTGAGTTATGTTCCTCCCAAGTCCTTTAGTTGTACAAATCCCCCATCTCTGACTATTTCTACTTCATATGGCCCTAGCCAATGCATTCTAAACTTACCAGGATGTTGAAAACATTTACTTTCACAGAGCAGGACTAGGTCTCCTTCCTTAAAACTCTTCTTTTTAATATGTTTTTCATGTTAGGATTTTTCTCTTGCTTTCTGCACTTCCTGGTGAAATCCTACCAAAATCCTGTCCTCTTCCATATCCATTAGATTATTTAACCTCTCATTTACTGCACCTCTTTTTGTCATGTTGGTAATTGATTCTATGCGCAGACTGGGTACCCGAAATTCTAATGGTACCACTGCTTCCTGCCCATACACCAATCTGAATGGTGTTTGTCCTGTCAACTTCTTACATGTAGTCATAAATGCCCATAGTACTGTTGGTATTTTCAAGTCCCAATCATCCCTTTTGACATTGCAGATCTTTGTCACAACATTCTCCAAGATATTATTGAAGGCTTCTACCATTCCATTTTCCTGAGGATGGTATGGTGTACTCTTCTTGTGATAGAATTCAAACTCCTTAGTCATAGACCTGATGGTATTGTTGATAAAGTGAGTGCCTTGGTCACTTATCAAAATCCTTGGACGTCCAAATCTGGTGATCACTTTCTCAAACAAGAAGTGTGTTGTTTTATCTGCACTGTAGTATTTTACTGGTGTTGCTTATGCCCATCTTGTTAAGTATTCAGTCACAACAATGATATATCTAGATCCTGACCTTTTTGTTGGTAGATGGATTGGTCCAACAAAGTTTATTTCCCATTTGGAAAATACCTGCAAGGTTACTTGTGGTATTAGAAGCATCTCATCCATTTTGTTGGGTTTACCAACCCTCCGACAAACATCACATTTCTAGCAATAGTCCTTGGCATCTCTATGCGGTATATTTTCCTGCATAGTGTCCTCCAGCTATACCTTCATGAGATTCTTCCAAAATTATGGGCCTTTCATGTTATAATAGACACCTTCTCAAAATTATATCTTCACCCATCTTGTACAAATGTCCTACAATAAGTTGATAGTCTGCAGCTCTGACTACCATATTTTTCTTTTGCATAGTGATAAAATCTTGTGGTCAAACCCCTGTACTTAAGTATTCAATAATATCAGTGAAATATTCATCATCTATCTATACTGAAAACAACTGCGCATCAGGGAACTTGTCTTCCAAGTTGGTAGTTTCTTCTCCATTAGTTACCCTTAATAGGTGATTAAGTCCAGCATTTAGCTTCCCCGGTTTGACTATCACTTCGAAATCAAATTCTTGGAACAATAATAGCCATCTATAGATCCTCCCCCCCAACAGTGGCTTGTTGACTAGGTATTTGAGGGAAGAATGGCCTGTGAAAATTTTAAAGTGCTTCCCCAGTAAGTAGTGCCTGAACTTCTGAAGTACATATACCATGGCTAGGCCTTCTCTTTCTGTGGTGTTGTAATTCTTCTATGATTCTAACAATATTTTGCTTCCAATGGATATAGGGTGGTCTAATTCCCTTGCTCCTGGCTACGCCTGAATTTCTCCAAGTGTTATGGCTGATTCATCTACATGCACATGAAATGTATTTTCCCAGTCTAGGAATACTAGGATAGGTGTTGTGACCATATTTTTCTTTCAAGGTGTCCAACCCTTGTTGACAATCCTCATTCCACTAAAATCTAATATCCTTGTTTAACATTTTTTCCATTGGTGCAGTAATCTGCACATACCCCTTTATAAATTTCTTGTAATAGCATGTATGTCCTAGTGTTTCTGTCAACTAGTGCACTGACTTTGGTGGTGGTAAGTTGAAAATGACTGCAATCTTATAAGGATCCAATAGTAAACTTTGTTTACACAATATATGTCCCAATAATATTCCAAAAGGTGTCCCAAAAATTCATTTCTTAATATTCAATGATATCTGACATTGTCTACATCTTTCCAACATTAGTCTTAACACTTATATATGATATTTTAAAAGACTATATATAGTCCAGTCATCTAGGTATACTTCTAGAAACTGATGTATGAATTCCTTAAAAACATCTATGACTACTCTTGAAAATATGGCTGGTGCATTCTTCAGCCCAAATTGCATGACTGTATATTGGCAGGATCCCCATTCTGTATAAAAAGTAGTCTTATACTTGTCCTCTGGAGCTATTTTTATGTGATGGTAGCTTGAGAATCCATCTGTAAATCAATATGTTTCTTGGCCTCTCACATTCTCTAAGACTTCATATGTAGAAGGGGTAGGGAAAGGGTCATGTAAGAAAGCATCATTCAATTTTATCAAAGCTACACAGATCCTTATCTCCCCTTGTTTCTTTTCTTGGACTACCATAGGACTTATCCATTCAGATTTTTCCACTGGTTCTATGATACCAGCTTCCATCATTTTGTCAATTCTTCTTTCACTTTCTTCTTATACACTGGATTTGGTCTATAAGGTCTCTATCTGACAGGTCTTGCCTCAAGTTTGAGAGGTATCTTCATCTCTCCTATCTCTCCTGCGATGCCTTTCATCTCTGTAAAATTCGTTGGGAACGGGTCACTATATTTGTGCAGTAACTCTGTTAATATTTCTATTGTTTTTTCATCCCAATAGTCTCCAATACTTGTCATTTTAGGATTTTCAGTTGTCCTAATGTTGACTTTCTTAAATTTGATTGGTGCAACAAATACTTCTGAATCTAGAGATGGACCTTCCACCTCTCTTTCTCCTTCAATTTATGTAATCTGAATGTTGCACAGATCATCTTCATCTGGTGATTCTTCTTCAACATGATAACATGAAAGTAACTCTTTGATTGTTTGTCTATTTTGTTGTTGATATTCTATCATTATTTCAACCTCTGGTTCATTAGTAAATATCACACCTCTTATCTGCTTCAGTGCTGAATCAATGTCGGGGTTCTCATGCTCAAATGAGAAATTTACTACAAAGTTTTGTTGTAATATTGTCCATTTTGTAGTGCCTTTGTGCATCTCTTGGTCTATATACCAGTTCTCTAGGATTCCTTCCAATGTATGGATGAATTTGTTGGCGCAAGTTTTTTCAAACCAGGGTCCTTCTCAAGTTACCAACAAAAGGCACCATGTAGTCTAGAGCACTGGCATTTTCATATCCTCCGAAGAGAAGAAGTCTCACCCGAAGCGTTGCTGAGAAAGAGAGATAGGGAAGGGTAGGGAGAAGACTACAAAAGATCCATGGAGTGTTCGGAACTTACTTCAGTCCTTACGCAATCAACATTATCAGATCATAAACACCTAAATGCGAGAACCAAAACTACTGGTATTGCGAGCATCAATTAACCATAAGAGAAACAATTGTAACTCATAAGTTATACATGAAGAGTGAAATGCATAAGCAACAATGTAAGGACACATCAGATTTTAAAATTTAACCCTTCTTTATATCATCATTAAATATCTTTCTTACATTACAGCCTCATCATTACATAGAAAGTACATTCTAGATTCTTGGCTCCGGCTCTTGACCACAGAGTCCTGATTTCCCAGCCAGCAGGTTGCGTTCATTACAGACTCTACTCTTCTTGATTTACCATAGAAAACCTTGGGAAATTCCCATGGAAATAACTCTGATAGACGTTATTCAACCTAACAATATCAACTAATGAAAAAAATGAATGAGCGAACTCATCCCCCGACTGAACCGACCAACTCAATCCAAATCAATCAACAAACCTTTTACAATTATATTATGTCCTATATTATGTTATTTAGTTGGTGTTGCATTGGCTTACACAAATGTTTTATGTTGTTCTTCCTTCCAAACTCTGATGGAGGTTGCGCGACCAACACTTGTGCAATTCTTTTCTCAAAAACGAAGGGCCCAACAGGCTCCGACCACATCCCTTGACTAGTCCTCGAGTCAAGCACTTGGTTCCTCCACATTCTCCAGGAGAAACTGTTGCTTTTCCTTATCCGACTTTTCCTCATTTTTGAGCTCTTCTGTTTGTGTGTTTTCTTCCTTCACTTCCTCAAATGAAGGGCCCAATTCTAGAACGAACTCTAATGCTCTCTTCTTTACTCCATGAAATCTTTCAACTTTGTCCTGCCATTTCTGGGTAAGGAGTGATGCTTTGGTTAGGAATTGTTGGGTCATCTCTTTGTTGTACTCTTTTGGCATAGCTGCAGCCAACGAGTTCCATTTGGAGTCAGTTGTTGCATCGACCTAGTGCATCTGCATATAGGCGGTTTGAATCATCGGTCGAAACTCGCGCAGCTCTTTCTTGACTACGAACTGTGCTTCGTAGAGGGAATTTAGTTCATTGAAAGCCTACTGAATTTGTTAAAACTTTTGCTACTGCTCGATGGGGTCCATTGTGTCTGCAACTTCCTCATTGAGCACCTGGATATTTGTGCGTGCTTCCTCCAAGACTTGATTTCGATGAGCGATGATACCCATCCAATCGTTGACTTCCTTAAAGATTCTGGTGCAGTCCACGGTCTGTTTGTGTAGTTTCGCTCGGGCATTATTACCTTGCAATATTATCCTATGCATTTGTTCCTGCAACTGTCGAGGTTGTTTTTCTGCTTCTTGCTGGACTTGTTGTAACTTTGCGTGTATCTTCTCTGTGCGTGCCATGAGATGTGTCCATGCCATTTGTATCAGTTCAATTTGTTGCTCTAGTTCTGTTATCTCGCTGGCTTCTGGTAAGTCGGGCACAACCTTCTAGATCTGGGGCTGGGATTCTGCAATTTTTTCTCGGACCTTTTCCAGTTTGCGCTGGGCTAGGATCCTGTCACGTTTTTCCTTTTTTCTACATGCTTGTTCAACTGACCATTCTTGTTAGGCGAGCTCGGCTGAGCTAGCAACGTCCTGGAGTCTTTTCTCTAGTTGGTCTGTGGAGGCTCTGATTAGCCCAAATAATTGTGATGTTGGCCACTATACCAGGTTTGTAGCTGGAGGAGCTGCATCAGTAGGTGCTCTCGTCTGTAGGGGAAGTCTCCTGACCGTTGAGTGGTCCGAATGGGTTTCTACCTCCTCCTCTGTATGTAGCACTGGTGCAATCCTTGATCTTAGATCTTCGGGCAGAAGTGTCAGTATCTCTTCTCTAGTGATGCAGAGCTGCATCAATTCTGCAAATTGTTGGGGGTTCTAGAGGACTTGCTCCATTTGTGCTCGCGTGGTTGTCATATCCTATGCCGTTGTTGAGTCTGGTTCTTTGGGCACATCTGGTATCTTCGTGTCCTTTGGTACTTCTGCATCATGCATCATGGTTTCTTGGGCCTCCTAACCCTTAGGTGGTGAGGTGATGTTTTGGTCATGGTCAGCTTCCAGCTCTTTTGTGCTTCTAGCGGCTTCGTTCTGTGTTGATGACTCATGTTGTCGTTCCTGGGTGCTTGGGCTCGGAACATCTAGTATCGTGCTTTGCTCCGGAGCTTTGGGGTCAAGGTTTGAAGTTTATGACATGGGCTTGGGAAATTCATTAGTTGTCTGTGGGGTTTGTCGCCCCTCTGTCTCAGGGTGGTCAAACTACATCAGCTCTGAAGTTATGGTCTGATGTGGGGTGGCAGTGAGGAGATTTGGTAGTTGGAGTGGTGGTGGAGGATGCTCAAAAATGGATGTGGACAGGAATGTTTTAGGCTCTAGGTCGTTTTGGATATCAATGATAGGGGTGTCTTTGGTGATGGCACGGGTGTGAGGAGAAGTAGATGCAAGGGGTTGTGGGTTTAGGGGTTTGTGTGGCGAGACCCCAGTTCTATGCTTCTTTTGTAACAGTTCGGTCCCAGACACAACACCCAGGATATGGTTAACCTGCGCTCCTGATAGCACGACGTTGTCTGGCAACTTACAGTGGGCCACTCTTTCCTTCCACACCAGAAACTATGCCTCTTCCTCCTCCTCGGATTCGGTCTGTACTGGCGCATCTAGCTTCTTCTGTTCGGGGCCTGAGATCGGTCCCTCTCCTGCTTCCTTGTCTTTCTTCTTGAGAAACTCGGCTGGTAGAATATAATGCATGCCTATTTTTCATGGGCCACATTTAACTCCTGGCCATGACATGACCTCCTTGTCAAAATCTTCTTCATCTAGGTAAAAAGGTATCATCCGTGTGTGAAAACATTCTCGACTAGCATGCCTCGGCCAGACGAATGTACTATGTCGGTTTATGTCGAATGCAATATTCGTTGTGTTATTATTGAGGATCTCATGTGGGATGTGTGGCCTTTGTGTTGTGTCGATCATAGCATTATACCATTTGGTAAATGTTGCGTTGTTGAGCGCTATGTTTTCTGAGTCTGGTCTGGACTGCCATGGCTCAAACATCTTCGCCAGACGCCCTTTGTCTAGTATTGTCGATTGTCGTCCCATCGATGACTGGGATTTGAGCATTGTGAATGCCACAAGTAGGTATCCATAGGTAAAGGTGCCTCCTTTATCTTGTTCCTCCTCACAAGCTACGAGTATTTACTCCAGTAGGAAACTACACCAGTTGAATACTGCTTCCTGATTGCAAAAGTCGGCAACAGATAGCGCATCCAGGGTGCATTCTCCCTTATAGTAGGACCTCATAACCTTGTTGGCTATGACGTAGCAGCCAGTCCGAACTGGTTCAGGTAATATTGGCTCGATGACTTTTGTGCATCCGCCTCGCTTGGTGTTAAACTTCTCGTACAGGCTCAATTCGCCTTTCTTCTTCCCATGCTTACCAGGTCCCTGAAATCCTTTTGACACATCCTCGCCTTCAGAGGATAGTCCAGTAAGCTATTGGATGTCATGTGCATGGATTGGATAGTACTTATCCAACCATAGGCTTCGGTCGTGCACTCTTCTTATCAAAAAATTTGTGCAGCGCGCAATGTCGCCTCCGGTGTCGAAGACTGGTAAGTCTTTGAGGTTCATGATGGTGGAGTTAAACAAATTAATGAACTCATTTTTCGGTATAAAATGTATATCTCCAGTTCCATCCGGGGCTAAATCCCAAAATACATCTGAGTGCATATGTGGGAACAAAGTTGAATCTGTGAGGTCAAGGTCGAGCAACTTGACGGGCTCTATCTTCTCTTTGAGGTCTCCTATGTTCTCGACCTAAGGATCGTAGATCTCATCTGGTACTGCTTCTTTCGTCATGGCACTTCGACTTACTGTAGCTCTTGACATTCGCACGTCTAGGCTACGTCTTCAGATTTTGCAAAGGTATTTACTGGTTCACAATGTTGCGTGTGGAAATAACTATGCTCGGTTACAAAAACAATACATTCTCGGCTAAGTTCTAAGAGTCTTTTGTCTGGATTTAATGTTGGTTGTGGAGCCTAATTATCTTCATGATTCATAGGTCCTTTCTTTCAGTCGTGTTTATACCCCATGAAGTATTTACACCCCAGAAGTATGTACACTCTTCCACGCAGGGGAGTGCAGAGGGGGGTTACCCCCTCTATAGGGTCCAAGGGGGGCTATCCCCCCGGCTGGGGGGTCTGGGGGCAAGAGGGCCCCTAGTGGGGGTTTGGGGGCGAAGCCCCCAAAGGAAAAAATTGCCTTGTAAATGTATATTGTAATTTCATTGTAAATCTGGACCATTCATTATAAGGTCATAGATCTAACGGTAGAGATTATGTTAGGGTTTTTTTCCCTAGAATGCAACCCTCTTTTATGAGGGAAATGTATTACAGCTATGGTTTTGATCATGAATATTGTATTCTGAGATAGGAGACTGTGAGAGAAAGAAGAGGAAGTTACAACAAGTTTGTTGTAGGTTGTATCCCTTCATATGTTGGATAATAATAAAGGAAGGACCTAGCAATTTATTTGGTGGACGTAGCCCACACTGGGTGAACCATGTAAATCTGTGTCTCTATTGTATTGTGTATCTTCTGTGTTTTGTTTCTGCATTTGTTTTATTTTATTGCTCCACGGTCCTTCTTTTCTAACATTTAATGAGTAAGTTTTAACAATAACTGCTCCTCATAATGACTGGATGGACGCGACACAGTGTGAGTTGTCCGACAGGATGGTTTAATCAAGGGAAATCCGATTGGGTGATCTGAGTATTTACTTGTTTGAGTGGAATAGGGACGTGGTTGAATTGAGACCTTTCTACTTGACGGGTGGGTGTCTCAGTGCGAAGTTCGATGGCATATTGGTATAATGTGGCTTTATAGATGCGACAATTGGGGTGTCGAACTGGTAATAACAGTTGTGACTAGACTGGGTGTGCGTGGCTTTTAACTCTGATTAGATTTGGATTCAGGGCGACTCCGACCACAAGGGTTTTCCCTGTCATCCTTAATGTCGGATATTACTGGACTTTTTCATGCTTCAGGTTTTGTACTGCTGAGCCATTAATTCTATATCAACCAACACTTTAAACAAAATAGATAAACTATGTATTATGGCGCAATATTGCCTGCATGGACATTATTAACTGAATTTACAAAATTCTAGAACGAAAACAAAACTCAAATCTAACTATTGTATAAGCTCTGTCAGATTGAAGTGACTCCCATTCTTCTCAGTTTCGAGATAGGTAAGGCTTCAGGCGAGCGTCGTTCACCCATCCCGGTCATAGCATACCATCCAGTTGCACAAGTTAGATTGTTCCTGATGGTCAGATTTCCACCACTATGAAGGGTCCCAACTAGTGCATGCGTAGCTTGCCAGGGTGTATCCGGTATCAACTGTCATAGAGTAGCACCTTGTCTCCTTGTGCAAATACCTTGGTCTTGATGTGTCGATCATGCCAAGATTTTTGCCTTGCCTTTTCAATCGACTGATGGAAATCGGCTCGAAATATGGTTTCGTCGAGTTCTTGTAACTCTGCAAGTCTTTGTGCCACTGATTCTTCATCTGTCATACATGTGGCTTGTGCAATGTACAGACTTGGTGTGATGAACTCTGCAGGCACCACCGCCTCTTTTCTGTAAACCAACTGGAACAGTGTATATCTGTGGAGTTTCTTTGTAGTTGTCCTGTATTCCCATAATACCGTTGGAACTCTCTCATCCCAGTCCTCTCAGTTTTCACAACAAACCTTTGTTAGTCCATTTTCCAGGATTTTGTTGAAGGCTTCAATTGTTCCGTTGGCCTGTGGGTGATATGGACTGCTCTTGTGATGATGAATCAAAAATTCAGTAGTAAGTGTTGTTATAGTGTTGCTAATGAAGTGAGCTCCCTGATCACTAGTTAGGCTCCTTGGACATCCGAAGCGGGTAATGATATTCTCAAAAATGAACCTAGCAGTTGTATCCGTCGAACAGTCCTGTACCGTTGTTTCTTTGGCCCAATGAGTAAGGTAGTCAGTTGCAGTAATGATGTACCTTTTCCTTCAAATGTTTGGTTGTGGGGTTTATGGGCCCAATGAAGTCAACTGCCCATTTCTCAAATGGTTGTAGAGCTCTAACTGGTTGAAGCGGTAATTCATCTCGACGTGACGGTTTGCCCACTCATTGACAAACGTCACACGATCTAGCGTATGTTTTTGCATCCTTGAAAAGTGTTTCCCACCAAAGTCCTGCATGTAGAGATTTATGTGTCATTGCCTTTCCTCCTATGTGTCCTCTTGCAATTCCATTATGGATTCCCAAAGTATATCCTGCCTTTCATGATCTAGGACACAATGCCTAAGGATATTGTCTAGTCCTAGTTTATACATTTGTCCGACGATCAGCTGGTCATCTATTGCTCTGACGACAATATGTCATTTCTAAGTTGCGGAATATGTTTCAGGGCAGGCCCCTATGCTGAGAAAGGTTGCTATGTCCTCCAGGTATTCTAGGATTGCCTCAATCCTAAAAAAATGTGCATCTGGGAGATGATCATCAACTGCTCCACCACTTTCTCCTGACTCTAGTCTGGATAGATGGTCTGGTCCGACATTGCATCATCCTAGCTTGAAGACCACTTCAAAAGAAAATTCCTAAAATAACAACAACCATCTGCAAATTCTTCCTTCCAACACAGGTTTGTTAACTAGGTATTTTAGTGTTGAATGATTAGTAAAGAATTTGAAATGAGATCCTAACAAATAATGTCTAAATTACTGTAAAGAGTATATCATTGCTAAGCCTTCCCATTCTGTCGTTGTATAGTTGTTCTCTGCTTGCGACAGCTTCTGACTTGCAAAATATATGGGGTGATCCATAGCTCCCTCTCCTGGTTGCGTTAAAATAGCTCATAAGGCAATTCCTGAAGCATCCACATGGACGTGAAATTCTTTCTCCCAATTTGGAAATATAAGAATCGATGCTGTGATGAGATTTTCCTTAATTGTTTCGAATGCTTTTTCACACTCGGGAGTCCATCAGAACGTTTCAACCTTTTTCAGGAGGTTTTTCAGAGGTGCAGTAATGTTGGCATATCTTCGGATGAACCGGCGATAGTACCCTATGTGTCCAAGTGTGGAGCATCGTTGTTTAGTGCTCGTGGGTGGTTGCATATTCACAATGACCATTACTTTAACTAGGTCTACTAATACTCCTTCTCGACATATTATGTGGCCCAACAAATTTCCGTGTGGCACAGAGAAAATACACTTCCTGAGGTTTAGTGAGATTTGTAACTCTCTGCATCTGTCGAACATTAGCCTCAGTAGTGCTACATGTTCTTTGAGTAGGCTATATATTGTCCAATCATCCATATAGACTTCTATGAACTTGTGAATGAACTCTCTAAAGGTTGCTATCACAATCCTAGAGAAAACTGCAGGGGTGTTCTTTATACCAAATGGCATGACATTGTATGAAAACGATCCCCATTCAGTGATGAAGGTGGTTTTGCTCTTAGCCTCTTCAACAATCCTAACTTGATGGTATCCTGAGAATCCGTCTGTAAATGAGTATGATTCCTTTCCCGCAACCTGTTCTAGGACCTCATCGGTAAAGGGTGTTGGGAAAGGGTCGTGCACACAGGCAGAGTTGAGGCTGCTATAGTCTACATATACTCTAATGTATTCGGTGTCTTTCTTGTTTTGAATGACTATCGGGCTAACCCATTCTGCTTCTTCTACTGGAAAAATAAGACTGGCTTCTAACATCTTATCAATCTCCTTTTTAACTTTTTCTTTTACTCTCGAGTTAAGACGTTATGGCCTATGTCTGACATGCTTGGATCCTGGTTTTAGCTCAATCTTCATTTCACCTAAAACTCCTTTGATTCCCTTTAATTCTGAAAAAGTATTTGGGAGAAAGTCTTCGTATTCTCGCAGTAAGGCATGTATTTCTTGACTGGTTTTCGCATCCCAGTAATCGCCTACCAGAGATATCTTAGGTTTCTTCTTCGATCCCTATGTTGAGTCTCTGCAGTTTTAACGGGTGATTGTAGGAACTATCGGTCTGGCTAGGTATGGTGTTTTGGATTTCCCTATTTCCCTCAGTCTCTTTGATGGCTAGGTTTCTCAATTCTTCTAATTCATCTAGGATTTCTGAGGCTTTGCTAATATGATAGCATTCTATAGTCTTTCCGGTCACAGGTAAGTGGAGTTTGGTCTGAAATTCTTGGGTATGCTTGGGACATACTACAAAGTCTGATCTCTTGTCATTATTGGTTGTGGAAAGAACTTCTTTAATCTTTTGCAGGATTGTTTCAAGCTTAGGGTACTTATTTGTAAACGAGAAGTCTTTGCAAAATTGATCTGCTAGTGTTCACCAATCATTGGTCTGTCTTCTAGTTTCCTCATGTATAAACCAAGCTTTCGGAATTGGGCCTAGGGAATGGGGAAATACCTGAACCCAGAAGAGAGAGGGTATCTCTGCAACCTGCCATTGTGTCACACATTGTTCGAAGTGTATTCTCGGGTCCGATTAATCGATGAATAGTTGTGCGACATGGGGTTCCATCTGTATCTCTGTTTCTAGTTGTTCCTTATTCCGGAACCTGTATTTGAGAGCTTTCTTCACCTCGTCCCAAGTTTTAAGTGTAGTTTTGTGCGTATCCCACCATCTGGTGGGGTTGTTCTAGAAGGGAATATCTAGTACCGATATTCGTTGGTGTTATTGGATAAATCCGTAAGTGCAGACACAAATTGATCTCCCTAGATCCACCTGGATCTAGAACAAAGAAAGACAGAACATGCCTCTTTCCCTAGATTTTCACCATTGAATTAAATAGGAGGCAAGAACAAATGATGTACCTTATGATCGCTTCCTATGGTATTTGTTTCTCCAGCTTCGCTCCAGTGCTCTCGTGCAGCCAAGACCAAGACAACACAAACCAACCAAAGTGAAGAAAGCACAATCTATTCAACAGTCAATCTATGTATATGATCAAGGAATTATACAATAAAGTGGAAATAGCTTTATGGGAAAGGGACATATTACTGTATCATATTAATGGAAAGTAAAGATTACAACCCGAGCCTTGATGTCGCAAACTTCCTTTCGATGGCCCTTGGCTCTGACACACACACTTTCTCACTTGCATGAAGAAGATCAACTCTTTTGGATAAACTTGCTGAAGTCTCCAAGCTGTTGTTCAAGCTCAATCCTTCACACAATTCTTTCACCAATTCTCCAATGAATCTTTCTTAACCTTTTCCATGAGAATTCCCTCAACATATAGGAGAGAATGAATTATTTACTTGGATAAGAATGATCCCAAAATATTAGGGAATCCAGTACT
>SNQJ01S0014492.1:0-10813 GCA_010110895.2 Picea sitchensis | reverse complement strand
CTTCTAGGAGATTCCCTTCTAGAAGCATCGAGAATTCATATTTTTCCTTGCTTTAGAAAGAGTTTGCACCCTATGAGTTCAACACAGTGCAAACTTCTCACACCCTGGCTTAAGGCAGCCTGCGAGAATCATTCATTCTCACAGGCAAATATACTAGTAGCCTGCGAACAATCTTCAAAAATGAGTTTTTTGGAAGAGATGAAAATAACTTTTTCTCAGGAGAAAGTTATTATGAAGAGCCTGAGTACACCATCATCAATACATCATCATGATGACCAAAATCATGGGTAACAGTTGGTCTTCTCTCACGTTCTCTTCCATGGTCTGTAATAATTTTCCTAGGTCTGAGGTGTCATCATATACTGGGTGTTCTCTGACTTCAGTCCCGACCCATCTGGTCATTCTAACAGTTGCGCATATTCTTGAGAATCGTTCATGCGAAATTTGTTTCCAATTATCAAAAGCCAGTTCTGAGTCCTTGTTTGCTGATTGTATGCTTCTCTAGCTTACTAATCCATCTGCAGTAGGGTTTATGTAATCATTTCTTGTCCTGGTTGTTATGGTGTAAAATTGGTCTGGGTTTTCTCCTTCCATATTATTGTCTGTTGGTTCTGTGTACCTGGGTCCTACATATGGATCCAAAGGTTGAACTACCTTGATTCCTGCAGCCTCAGAAGTCATGGTGTCTTTCATTAAGTCAATTACTGCATATTTTTCGTAGGCCCAATCAATGCCAAGTAGCATAGGATAGCGGTCTTTGTCTCCCATGATCTCAATGACTTCAAAGGTCACCCACTGTTTTTACTCTTGCTACATCAATTTCCATGTTCTCCAGTCTTCCTATGGGAAAGATACAGTACTAGTTTTCCATTCTTAGCTAAATTGGGCAGTATGTCAGTATTTGTTTTCCTAGGGCTTCCTAGGTCTTCTTGGGTAGAATGTTCACATCTGATCCTAGGTCTAGCATGACATCCTCAATTTCAAAGTCATCTAATTGGGCTACCAGTCGGAATTCTTTTCCAGTTCTTTCTTTTCTTCGTTGCACCCTCTAAGTACTCTTCTCAGGGAGGTTAGCCCTAATATTTTCTTCTGAGGTTCTTTCATTCCCTAAGACTAGGTACAACGCGTTGTGCAACTTCTCTGTCAGTTGATCATTCCCCAGAATGTCAGAGAATAATTGAAACCAGAGGTCAACTACATTTTGATGTTGTTCAAGTTGTCTTGGTATGCCTATAGGGTTTCTGGGTGCAGGGGGTGACGCATGTACTTGTTCTACCTTAGGGTATATGACCGGCTGAGGGGGGTTCTCTTGTGTCTCACAACTAGGAATACTCTGGAAGACTTCTATGGAATCCTTAAAGAGAAGTTTTTGTTTTAGGGGGTCATACCTGTCTCCCTTTGGTGTTGCCTTCTGAATCTGAGGTAGAGCATCAGCATCAGCTTCTGTCCTCGCGCCTCCTCGAGTGATGGTGTTAAGATTCGATAGTCGTCCTTTAGAAATCCTCTTGATCTCTGAACTAACAAGGTTAGTTCCTCTTTTCCTTACCCTGTCTTCCCATTTTGCAATTAGCTCCGGGCAGTCTTCAGTTGCATGTTCGTTGGTTCTGCAATGAGAACAGCATGGCCACCTTGGGTGAGGACAGTGTCTATCTAAGTGACCCTGTTCATCACAGTTATATCATCTGCTTGGTCCTCTTCCGCCAGTTATTCCTCCTCTGAAATCTTTTCCAGCTCCACCTCCTCGGTCTCGTCCTGGTCCCTAAGGATTTTCGCTTACTCTGAATGTTTTTTGGTCTATCATGTTCGCCAATGCATCCAACGCCCTACATTGGTTGGTAGTATGCGTGGTAGATGAACAGAACTCACAATGGACTGTATTTGGTACTGTTGAATATTTTTGCATGATGAGGCACTATCGTGGTCCATGCCCGTGGTTTTGACAAATCTCACAATACTCTGTTGTCGATGCTACTTGGCCTCCTAGGAATGCGTGATACGGGGTGGGATGGTGAAATGGTGGGTTCGTCGATACTTGCACAACTCCTCCTGTGGGTCCTGGTGGGGTTTCCATCAGATTTTGTGGAGGTCCCATCCCTCTCCCTCATGGGAATTCATTCACCAAATGACCTTCCGTATAGCATCCAGTGCACCAAACCTATGGTCATCATGGTCTAGGTATTGCCAATTCTTGAATATTTTCTGTAAGGTTTGATATATGTCCTTGTAGTTGCGCTAGGTTCACATCTACTGGGGGTCAGGTTACTCTCAAGCTTATAGGGTATCCCTCCATGGATTCAATATTCATCGATTGTTCCAAGGCGTCTGTCAACGTGGCTATCCGTTGTTGTGTTAGAGGAATCTAAGTCAGAGGTAGTAACCCTTGAATGTACCATTCCCTTTGATGTTCTTTGTGAATTGGGTGTGCCAACCTCCCTATGGCATCTTTGAACTTCTGGATGTATTCCTAGGCTGATTCACCTTCTCTTTGTTGGATTTCACGCAGCTCAGACAGAGCATGTTGTTTTGACTGGGGCAGTTTGAACTCTGATATAAACCTCGTTCATACCTTGACAAGGGTGAACGCTTCACCTTACGTCCTTGGCACTCCTGGTTCAATGGTTTTCATGTACCATTTGAGAGCGTGGCCTCTCAGGGTAGTCTGGAATTCGACCAACTTGTTCGCATCTAGTGTAACTCTAGATCTCCAAATGGCTTCGCACAAGAACCAGTGTTGTTCAACATCTTCATCTCCCTTACCCCAAAATTCTGGGTATCGGGCAATCGATCCTCCTGCATGGTTGGCCATTGTTGATCCTGTTGTTCGTATCAATGTGAACACTAATGGTCCTACTTGTGATCTACCAGGGGATCCCAATATCCTCCCTGTACTCGCACTTCCTGGATGTGACTAGTTAACTAATTGTATTGAAACAGAACTTGTATGAGAAGGTAGTATAGAACTTACTTCTTTTATTGAGGGCACTTGGGGTACGGGTGATTCGGGGTTGGAGCCACTCACTTCGGGGCAAATTTCTTTGATCTGGGGGGTCTCGTTGGCTTCCACTAGGACGATCTCTTCGGCCGAATTCTCGATCTCTCCTATTATCGGGGCTGAATCTTCTCTTTCTCCTTCAAGATTCATGTCGGTTTCCTCCTCTCTTATATCTGCGCTTCCTCCTTCTCATCCCACCACCTGGGGACTTCTCGCTCTCCTTGATTCTCTCTCATTTAACCTTTGACTGGCCAATCGCTCTTGTCTTCTCATCCTCTACAGTTCTTCTATCTATCTTCCTTCTATCTCTCCCGATCCTCCTTCTTTCCTTAACTTTTCAGACTGTCTTGCGGCTTTCTTGATTTTTCCGCACCACCACTTATCAACTATGGTGGCTCTCTTCAAGGCTTGCTCATCTCTTGAATCCTTTTATTATTGTTTCCCCCCCATTTTTCAAAGAATCCTTCCCCTCTCTTTATGCCATGACTCTCACCCCGTCTCACCCTACCCCAAGCGAGGGTGTTTACGCTGCCATCTCGGTCAGGGACATAATCAACGTCCCTTCCTCCACCAAGAAATCTGTAATCCATAGGGGGATCTCTCTTACAAGTCTTCCCCTTGCACCTTTCTTGAAAATTTCCTCTGCTCGCGAGAAATACTGGTGGCTCTTAGCTGCAAATTTGATTATGTATCCTTCTATCGTCATGGTAACCCAGAAATCTATGGCCCTCGTGACTGGACAGTCCAACCTCTAGAGTGTTGCTAAGATTCGACAGTTGTCCTTTAGAAATCCTCTTGATATCTGAACTAACAAGTTTAGTTCCTCTTTTCCTTACCCTGTCTTCCCATTTTGCAATTAGCTCCGGGCAGTCTTCAATTGCATGTTCATTGATTCTGCAATGAGAACAACATGGCCACCTTGGGCGAGGACAGTCTCTAGCCAAGTGACCCTGCTCATCACAGTTATAACATCTACTTGGTCCTCTTCCCCCAGTTATTCCTCCTCTAAAATATTTGCCAGCTCCACCTCCTCGGTCTCGTCCTGGTCCCTGAGGGTTTTCGCTTACTCTGAATGTTGTTCGGTCTAGCCTGTCCGCCAATGCATCCAACGCCCTACATTGGTTGGTAGTATGTGTGGTAGATGCACAGAACTCACAATGGACTGTATTTGGTACTGTTGAATATTTTTGCATGATGGAGCACTCTCGTTGTCCATGCCCATGGTTTCGACAGATCTCACAATACTCCGTCGTCGGTGCTACTTGGCCTCCTGGGAATGCGTGATATGGAGTGGGATGGTGAAATGGTGGGTTCATCGATACTTGCACAACTCCTCCTGTGGGTCCTGGTGGGGTTTCCATCAGATTATGTGGAGGTCCCATCCCTCTCCCTCATGGGAATTCGTTCGCCAAATGACCTTCCGTATAGCATCCAGTGCACCAAACCTATGGTCGTCCTGGTCTAGGTATTTCCAATTCTTGAATATTTTCTGTAAGGTTTGATATATGTCCTTGTAGTTGCGCTAGATTCGCATCTACTGGGGGTCAGGTTACTCTCAAGCTTCCAGGGTATCCCGCCATGGCTTCAATCTTCATTGATTGTTCCAAGGCGTCTGTCAATGTGGCTATCTGCTATTGTGTTAGAGGAATCTAAGTCAGAGGTAGTATCCCCTAAATGTACCATTCCCTTTGATGTTCTTTGTGAATTGGGTGTGCCAACCTCCCTATGGCATCTTTGAACTTCTGGATGTATTCCTAGGCTGATTCACCTTCTCTCTGTTGGATTTCACGAAGCTCAGACAGAGCATGTTGTTCTGACTGGGGCAGTTTGAACTCTGCTATAAACCTCGTCCGTACCTGGCCAGGGGTGAATGCTTGACCTTACGTCCCTGACACTCCTGGTTCAATGGTTTTCAAGTACCATTTGAGAGTGTGGCCTCTCAGGGTAGTCTGGAATTCGACCAACTTGTTCGCTTCTGGTGTCCCTCTAGATCTCCAAATGGCTTCGCACAAGAACCAGTGTTGTTCAACGTCTTCATCTCCCTTACCCCAAAATTTTGGGTATCGGCCAATCGATCCTCCTGCATGGCTAGCCATTGTTGATCCTGTTGTTCGTATCAATGTGAACCCTAACGATCCTGCTTGTGATCTACCAGGGGATCCCAATATCCTCCCTGTACTCGCACTTCCTGGTTGTGACTGGTTAACTAATTGTATTGAAACAAAACTTGTATGAGAAGGTAGTATAGAACTTACTTCTTTTATTGAGGGCACTTGGGGTACGGGTGATTCGGGGTTGGAGCCACTCACTTCGGGGCAGATTTCTTTGATCTGGGGGGTCTTGTTAGCTTCCACTAGGACGATCTCTTCGGTCGGATTCTCGATCTCTCCTATTATCGGGGTTGAATCTTCTCTTTCTCCTTCAAGATTCATGTCGGTTTCCTCCTCTCTTATATCCGCACTTCCTCCTTCTCATACCACCACCTGGGGACTTCTCGCTCTCCTTGATTCTCTCTCGTTTAACCTTTGACTGGCCAATCATTCCTGTCTTCTATCTATCTTCCTTCTATCTCTCCTGATCCTCCTTCTTTCCTCAACTTTTCAAACTGTCTTGCGGCTTTCTTGATTTTCCCACACCACCACTTCTCAACTATGGTGGCTCTCTTCAAGGCTCACTCATCTCTTGAATCCTTTTCTTGTTGTTTCCCCCCCATTTGTCAAAGAATCCTTCCCCTCTCTTTATTCCATGACTCTCACCCCGTCTCACCCTACCCCAAGCGAGGGTGTTTACGCTGCCATCTCGGTCAGGGACATAATCAACATCCATTCCTCCACCAAGAAATCTATAATCCACAGGGGGATCTCTCTTACAAGTCTTCCCCTTGCGCCTTTCTTGAAAATTTCCTCTGCTTACGAGAAATACTGGTGGCTCTTAGCTGCAAATTCGATTATGTATCCTTCTATCGTTGTGGTAACCCATAAATCTGTGGCCCTTGTGACTGGATAGTCCAACCTCTAGAGTGTTGCTAACTTGTTAGTATCCCAGGCACAAATCTTCTTGATCCGTCCATGGAACTCTAGATCTTGATCCATCCATGGAACTCTAGAGCTTCTTGGAGTCTCTTGATCCACTGAAAAAATTCTTCTGGGAATTTAACCCAGAAAATTTTGTATTGGTCACTTGATCTTTCTGAGTAAAAGATCGCTTCCCGAGTGACTCCCACCGATTTTCTTCTTAGTTCTGCTTCTTTCCATATGAAGGCATTACAATTTCTTTCCCACCATTGATCGATGCCATATCTATGGATCGACGACAATATTCTTCCTACAAGTTCCCTTTTAATATGAGCCCCAGCAACCAAACCATTTTGTTGGTGTGAGTTTGTTTGGACCAGGGTCCTTCTCAAGTTACCAACAAAAGGCACTGTGTAGTCTAGAGTGCTGGCATTTTCATCTCCTCCAAAGAGAATAAGTCTCACCTGAAGCGCTGCTGAGATAGAGAGATAGGGAAGGGTAGGGAGAAGACTATAGAAGATCCATGGAGTGTTCAGAACTTACTTCAGTCCTTACACAATCAACATTATCATATCAGAAACACCTAAATGCGAGAACCAAACCTACTGGTATTGCGAGCATCAGTTAACCATAAGAGCAACAATTGTAACTCATAAGCTATACATGAAGACTGAAATGCATAAGAAACAATGTAAGGACACATCAGATTTGAAAATTTAACCCTTATTTATATCATCATTAAATATCTTTCTTACATTAAAGCCTCATCATTACATAGAAAGTACAGTATAGATTCTTGGCTCCGGCTCTCAGCCACAGAGTCTTGATTTCCAATCAACAGGTTGCGTTCATTACAGACTCTACTCTTCTTGATTTACCATAGAGAACCTTGGGAAATGCCCACGATCATAACTCCAATAGATGCTATTCGACCTAACAATATCAACTAATGACCAAAATGAATGAGCGAACTCATCCCCCGACTGAACTGACCAACTCAATCCAAATCAATCAACAAACCTTTTACAATTATATTATGTCTTATATTCTATTATTTAGCTGGTGTTGCACTAGATTCCACAACTGATTTTTTTTGTTCTTCCTTCCAACCTTTGATGGAGCTTGTGTGGCCAACACTTGCGCAATTATTTTCTCAAAAATGAAGGGCCCAATAGAAGTGATGAGGCCATTCTTCTGGTGGTGTCATCCTCCATTGTGCCTTTCACTTTCCAAGTGTTCCACTAGTTTTTCTTGTCAATCGTACTTTTGCATTTTACTGCTCCCCTGTTCTGTGCCAAATCTAATGCGCAGTAGTCGTTTACATTGATACATGTTGGCCCTTGACCAAGTTTTGGAGAACCTTTGTCATGTTTGACCATTTTTGGGACTTCGATAGGTTGGTCGAAGGCAGAGCGCAAGGTGAAGTGGAGATCATGGGATCCCGCCCCCTTTTCAGAGATTTTAGGGTTTAGGGTTTATGTAATGCGTATGGGATGTTGTCCCATGGGTTTACCCATATTTAGGCCCCTTTTTGTAAGGTATAAATAAGTAGCTAGGTGATGTGAGAAGTAGTTACTAGACCTAGTAGAATTGGCTTAGTGCGGATCTAGAGTCTTTGTGCATACTGTGTGGTTATACTTGCAGAGCTAAGTGCAAGTGATTGTAAGAAGCTCGTGTGCAGACTCAGTAAGAAGGCTTTGTGCTTGAACCTAGCTCGAGGAAGAAGGATCTGGCGAGGTGCGCGTAGATCTCCTGTCCTATGCAGAGTGGTTTTTGTGGCTCTATGCACGTAAGAAGATTGACAGAAGACAATAAAGAAGAAGAGTTGGTGGACGTAGCCCCACGCTGGGGCGAACCACGTATATATTGTTTTATGGTTTCTTTGTGCTTTATGGTTGTTATGTGATTGTTGTGATTTATGCTTAGTGTTGTAATATTTATCTTGAATGCATCTGATATAGTATCTTAGTGTTTAGTGATATGAATGAATCTCAGATCCGATCTATTCCTATGTGCTAAGTGCTTGGATGTGTTAGAGCTAGTTGAACAACACGTTGTTCTGTAATTAGGGTTTTAACCTGCAATGTGAATAAGGGTTAAAGACTAATGTATGTTAAATGATAAGTGCTATGTTAAGTATTGTGATCACAGATCTGTGTCCCAGCTAGGTTGTAGACACTTGAGTCCTGCAACCACCCCTGCCTCTACCTCGGGTGAGAATGAATCTGCTTCGCAGGTGTTTCCGAAAGGGTTGGTAGTTAGGTTTTCGTTGGTGCATTGAACCCCAGGTTTTCCCTATGCCAACAAATGGTTTCGTTGTCGGGACCTGAAACTGTGATTGCTGGGAACTGAAGAAAAAAAGAAAGCTCTGTGCGTAGATCTGTTGTTGTAGTGCATAGTATTCTACTTGATTGTGAAGCTCTATGCTAAGAGAGGAATCAAATCTGAAGAAAAGAGGTAAGATCTTAAAGATTTGTGTTCTGAGAAAGGTAAGATAGTGAAAATATTTATTTCGAAAGAATGGATCTGGGAATTTTTGATAGATTTTTTCCTAGCCTAAAAACTAGGCCACAGTTAGAATAAAGAAGATTTGATATGAGTAGATCTAATAGAAGTAATGAAATATATGTTATTCCTATGCATAGAAAGAATGTTTGGACTAACAAATGGATGCAGGATCCTAGAAATAACTTTTTGTAGGTTAGCTATTGTGATCCCAGTGCACAATACAAAAAAAGTTGGGGATCATTTAAAAGAAAGAGAGGATTAACTCTTTGTTATAGTTGCAGAAAACTGGGACATATTTCTAAGGAATTCCCTCGTAGAGGTCCTAGTTGTCTTTGTTGTAAAGCTATGGACCATGAAATTTTGGATTTCCCTATAATGATTGCTAAAGTTGAAAAGATGAATATGAGACAAGAAAACCATGATAAAGGTCAAGAGACTAAGAATGCGCTAGAACCCCAGAAAGAATTAGAGACTATGTTATTGAAACCCTGAAAGATCACAGAGAAACTAGTTTATCATAGGTCTTCAAAGAGAAGGAGTGCATAGAAACAAGAATAGGAGACTTCGACATAGACTATGTTATGGATGAGGAAACACAGGTAAATATCACGATAGAAAGAACTTGGGAAATTTTAGGAAACCTTTTATGGTTCCTTCATTGGGAGGAATACGATTGTTTCAAGGAAAGTTGATAACCCTATGTGGAATACTTACCCAAATATCTATAAGTGCTCATGGAACTTCGACAGAGGAATAATTTGAGGTCATTAAGTTTTTTTAGAACAATGCCCTATTCGCTATTTTGCTAGGAAAAACCTGGATTGAGAAAGATCAGATCGACAGGAAAGAAGAAAAGGAAGCTTTGGAATAGAAAAATAAATAAATAAGGGATTTAATGGCTAAGAGAATAGCCAACTTACTGGAAGAAAAAAGGGACAAGTCGAAGAAACTAAGATCCAGAGACCAGGCTGTCGAAGTTGAAAGAACACAGGAACACTTGAAACACCTCTCCATACAAGAGAGTAGAGCACCTACTCCAGTAAGAAAACAATTGTTACTCTCGAACCTTGTGAAAGATCCTCAATAGTGCGAAGTCACTATGCCAAGGGAAGATAAGAACAAGAATGGAAAGAGGCATCTAGAGACGCAAATCATAGGAAAGAAAGATAGAAAGCTCAGCAAGAAGAAAGCAAAGTTAGAGAAATTGCAGGAAGTCCCCGAAAAGACTTCGTAGAAGGAAGGTTTACAAAACTTGCACTTCGTCGGAATAATAGAACAACGTAGATTGGCACTTCGACATGGCATAGCAATATGAACGTTGGAGGCATCTTGACCGTTATACTGATGCTCCAAAACGACTAGAAATATAGTTATGGCCGGAAGCCCGTTGGGACTGCGCCATAACAGATGGAATTGAATTGATTGAGGCATTCATATTCGTTGGAGGGATCTGTTACGATGCTGCCTATTTATACCGTGACGCAACCCCCGCTCTCACAGTGGTCGGTCGCTCCACCAGGACCTTCTTCGCTTCTCGCCCCGAAGAGTCCACAGCTCTTCCAACTCCCTTGAGAGTTCTCTACCCACAGTCTTCTCAGCGATCTCCTCTTCTCATATCGGGAGATCGGATCTCGCGATATCGCAAAACTTGCAAAACTGTCCTTGGGCAATCAAACGCCAAAACTCCGATCCCCGATGGTCAACGGTCAACCTCGGGATATCGCCACTCGCGAAGTCTAAGACTTACTCACTCGAACTCCGAGTGCCGATGCGCAATGCCACGTGTTGTTCTCCACACGATCCCCGTGGGACCCGTCGCAACTCGCGCGCTCGCGATTTCTCCATGCTCCTTTCGACTTTGAAACCGCCGAAATGCTGAGTCCCGAATCCTGGGGATCTCGTGCCACCTCTCCCTCCAACGATTGATGGCTCCGATTAAATCGGGGGATCGCAACTCGCGATTTCGACGTGCATGCAACTCTTGCACTCGCTAGCCCCGATATGCCGATATGAAACGGCCAACAGACTCCTCCGTGCACCTGCGAGTCTCGAAGATCTACTCGACAGCTTCAAGTCGTCGATTCTCTTCCTCTCAAAGAGTTCTCTGCTTCAACACCTTTTTCCTGTGCAACTGAACCAAAGGTGATATCCCTCCTGAGCTTTGTTCTTCTGACTCCTTCAGAGAACTTTCACGCACTTCCGGTGCTCGACCTCCAACATCTCTCGAAGTGTTGAGCCATCTAGACCTGTGCAATCCGGCTAACACGGTCCAGTACTCCTTCTCTCAGACTCGGCTCTG
>SNQJ01S0014491.1:55208-103757 GCA_010110895.2 Picea sitchensis | reverse complement strand
CAAAACAGATCATGATAGTCTTAAATACTTCTTGGAACAAACACTGTCTTCAGAAGAACAACAAAAATGGGTAACCAAGATATTGGGTTATGATTTTGAAATCGTCTATAAAACGGGGAAGCAAAATGTTGTGGTAGATGCACTCTCAAGAAAGGATGAAGATGTTGAGGCCCTTCTCTGTGCTATCTCGATCATCCAACCCGATTGGATAATAGAAGCAAGGGATGAATGGAAGAATGACAAAACAGTGTGGACTCTCATTCAAAGGTTGCAGCAGGATTCCAGTGCATCAGATACATTTACATGGAACAATGATTCACTATGGTAAAAAGATCGCTTATATTTATGTAAGAACTCCCAACTCAAACAAAGGTACTATTGGAATTGCACATCTCTCCAGTAGGAGGGAACTCAGGATTTTTGAAAACCTACCATAGAGTCAAGAAGGATTTTTTTTTGGATGGCCTTAAAACTGATGTTCAAAGCTTTGTGGCAGAATGTTTGGTTTTCCAACAAAATAAGGTGGAAACAATTAAGACCACGGGTCTTTTACAACCATTAGCCATCCCAAGTCAGCACTGGGAGGAGGTTTCCATGGATAAGATGCTTCCAAATATTTTCTTTGTTACACTAGAAGAAATGTACGCAATTGTAATATGTATTCCATATAATTATTAATATAATTAACAATATATATTCTTATAGTGTGCCTACTATCTATACAACCCCAAATCTATGAGTGAATTATTGAATGAATGCAGAAACATATTTATCATCGCTAGAAAGAAGTCATTCAATCATTCTACTTATCTTTAATCATTATTTAATTAATTTCACAATAGTAGTAGTTAAATCCAATTTTGGATGACCCAAAAGCTTTCCAAATCAAACATGCAAATATATTTCATTTTATACTTTTGAAGAGAGAAGTAGACGTTCCACAAATCTAGAGCCCTTAAATAACTAATGATTCAAATGCACATTATTGGATATCAACCTCCAAGACATCATCGTAGAAAATCGATAATGAAACACTAGCACAATTCAAATCCCCCAAATCAAGTGCAACAAAAATTCAATGAATACCTTGGAAGAAGAAAAATGCTCTACAAATCTATATTAAGAACAACGGGTCTTACAAACAATTCCAGAGAATTTAGGATGGTAATAATGTGAGGTTGTTGGGCATGCTATGGATAATTCAAAAGAAAGGAAATGCCAAATTATGAATTGTTTGAATTGTATAGAAAAATTATGAAGATCAAATTCCTCCCAAATGATCACACTTTCATCATGTCTCTCTCAATATTTCTCTCACCTTACCCTTAATTGCATCACTATTCATGTAATTGAAACTAAGCCACCATAGATCCATCTTAACTTTGGATCCATCATGTCCCAAGAGGGATCAAATTTCTCAAGGTGTAAAAACATTTTTAGAGTGCAAAAATTTGAGGAAAGGTTTACACCTCAAGGGATTTGATCCCTCTTGGCATGCGATAAGTGCAGAGTTAAAATAGATCTATACTAGTATTAGAATCCACTCAACTTCACCTAAAACATTATTCCATATCTTGGAAGGTTAAAACCATCTTAATATATTACCACTACAAAGATAAATATAATCAATCTTATTAATACATTTCATTTTAATTCATCAAATTAGAAATTATTAGGACTTTCAATAGAAAACACTCACCTAGAAATAGTAACACTTATTCTACCATCCTCTAAAGTTCACCAAAACTTTATGAGTTAAAGTCATCCCCTTAACCAACATCTAGGTGTAATAAATATTGTAAATAAAAATTATTTTAACTTTTGCAAAAAAATTAAAAAAATAAATACATGTTCTTAAATAATTGTTTAATAAATTGATTTCATTCTTTAAAAAATTATTTAAAAAATTATTTAAAAAATTTAAAAATATCTTATTTAATATATTACCACTACTAAAATAAATATGATCAATCTTATTAATACATTTCATTTAATTAATCATTACTACTTTCCATACAAAACACTCACCTACATAGTACGTCATCTACACACTTATAATACCATGCACTCAAATTCACCAAAAATTGATTTCATTCTTTAAAAAAATAATTTAATAAATTTACTCAATACCTTATTTAAATGGATAACATGTAAAGTCATACGTTACCCTTACCTTATTTAAGTGGATAACATGTAAGGTCATACATTACACTCAACGTAGGAAGTTAAATACTGATCTTTAAGGTATATTAACTTTTTTTTAATGCAAAGCATGGGAAGTCAATTGATTCCATACCTTAGTCATACATTTACCTCAACATAATAAGGTAAGGATATTTAACCTTTTTTAATGGAAATCTCAGAAGTCAAGATTTATGTGCAAAGTGAAAATGGAAGTATGTTGGTTTTTTGTTTTTTTAAATTGTGATTTTGGTAAATGTGTTAATGTTATTATTAATTTTAGTGAATATAATTTTAATGTTTTTTTTTTGTTTGTTAGTCAAAATTATCCGGGGATGCACGCGGCCTGAGCCACACCAACCTTTAACATGGTTGGATTTTTTGTCCCCGCAGGTTTCGAACCGGTGACTTTAACATTACGGAGTGGCTTAACAACACACTCCGTCACGACTGTCCTATACCTCAGGGACGAATATATTTTTAATGTTATTATCAATTTTAATGTATATATTTTTAGTAGTTGGTTGAAATTTAAGATTGGAAATTTAGAAATATAGTCGTGATTCATTTGAATATAAAATATAAAATTGCTTTATATTAATAAAAAAAAATTATATTCATTTGAATATTTTAAAATCATATTTATTACCTAAAATGTAAAATTATTATATGCATTTGAATATATTAAAATCATATTTATTACCTAAAATGTAAAATTGCTTTATGTTAATATATTATCATTTGTAAAAAATACAATGGATAAAAATAAACTTTTTGAAATTCAAACGAAAAGGAAAGATAAAATGGAAATATAATGTTTAGAAAAATTCAAAGAAAACAAAAGGCAAGTCAAATTCTCATCTTATCTTTAACTACTATGGCAAAGTTTTTTACTCAAAAAAAAAATGGATTTTTAGTGGTTGAAATAAACTTTAAAAGTTTTAGTGTCCCAAATAACCGAAATATGATCTGTTCTAAAATGGATTTTACAAGTTTATAGCTTCAATTTTTTCATTCAAAAAATAAAAAAATAAATGACAAATATATAATAATCCATTTTAAATTAGTTGTTTATGCTCTATTTCCTACATCATATCTCACAAAGTTATTATTTTATTGTTTTTTTTTTAAATGTTTTATACACTATGAACACTTTGTCCTTTCAACACCATTACAATGATTCAAGACATAAGCCCATGTAAATATTGTCTTCCATTTGGATTCCAATGTTTCTTGGGTCTTTTTATTTTTGTCAATTCCTCTTCATAAAGTTCCGACCTATCCGATTCATGATTTTAGTGAATGATTATATACTTCATTTTCAAAGTAGCATGGTTTATTAGAGCATTAAGTGATACCAAATGTATCAAGTGAAAGTTCTTTTTTATATTTTTTAGGACCATTGACAGATGACATTTCTCAATAATTTATGCCTATATTGAATCAATAAAATATAAAATATAAGAAAACAAATTAATAATACACAAACAAATCTATTATTTACCAAATTAGAATCCAAAACAACAAATCCCAATGTTAATTCACAACTGCCTAATAATTTATGGAAAGGTTGTTTCTCACTCCCATAACATTTAGTTTTTTAATAAATGCAATTCCCTTCTAGTTGAATTTTGTTACCAACTTTTGCTTCTACTATCATCCACGGAATCATATATGTGGGTTAAATACAAAAAAGAATATCATCCAACAAATTCAAATCTAGGAAAATCTAAATCCACATGAAGAAACATTAAGGGCACATATATTAATAGAATTTTCTGAAATATTTTCTCCTTGCACATATTTTATATTGGACCTCTCATGCATTTTGAGAAATTTATATATATTTTATATTAGACCTTTCGGGCATTTTGAGAAATTTATATCACCTTGCATATAAATAAATTAGCATATCATGATATATGTTTTGATCATATTTGCACTCTAAGGAATCCATATTATACTTACACATTGAAAGATCTCTGGATTTCTTAGATACTCTAATAAGAACAAAATGAATACAATCAAAATAATTGGATTTGTGTCTAATGGGCCATTGTAGTATAGATTTAAAGATTCCAAGATTGTATGCATGATTGTAGAAGAAATTTTTATACGTTTAAAGATGCTTCCACATATTTTGTTTGTTACACTAGAAGAAATGTACGCAATTGTAATATGTTTTCCATATAATTATTAAGATAATTAATAATATATATTCTTATAGTGTGCCTACTATCTATACAACCCCAAATCTATGAGTAAATTATTGAATGAATGTAGAGTCATTCAATCATTCTACTTTTCTTTAATTATTATTTAATTAATTTCACAATAGTAGTAGTTAAATCCAACTTTGGATGACCTAGAAGCTTTCCAAATCAAACATGCAAAGATATTTCATTTTATACTTTTGAAGAGAGAAGTAGATGTTCCACAAATCTAGAGCCCTTAAATAACTAATGATTCAAATGCACATTATTGGATATCAACCTCCAAGACATGATGGTAGAAAATCCATAATGAAACACTAGCACAATTCAAATCCCTCAAATCAAGTGCAACAAAAATTCAATGAATACCTTGGAATAAGAAAAATTCTCTACAAATCTAGATTAAGAACAAAGGGTCTTACAAACAATTCCAGAGAATTTAGGATGGCAATAATGTTAGGTTCTTGGGCATGCTATGGATGATTCAAAAGAAAGGAAATACCAATATAATTCAAATCACTAAAATCAAGCATAGCAGAAATTCAAATAATATCTTTGACAAAATACACATAATTTCAGCAAAGAACAAACACATTAATTGAAGGAAATCTAGATAACTGATGATGACAATACCACCATGGTTTTGGTGATGCTATGGATGATTCAAGAAAACAAATAAGTAATATTAAATGATATTAGAGAAAACAGATAAGCAATGTAACTTTACATTTCTTCTAACACATGTAGAGTCCTATCTACCACTTATCTTCCATCACATTAAAGCAAGTTGGTATAATACAATAATATTATTATGGAGTAAATAAAAACCCTCACAATAAAAACAAAATACCAAACAAGAATATGTCACAACATTTATTCATTTTTCATTTAAATCTTATATGATATCTAGATCCATACTAGACATTTATGTACTCTACAATAGAGTGTGAAAGGGAAGTAAGTTTATTCTCATTCCTTCTTTTCACCATCAATGTTAGAATTTTATATGGTATAATGCATTTACTATGGATATAGCTAGGATGCTGACATCTTATATACTTTTGACAATAGAGTGTGAAAGGGAAGTAAGTTTTTTCTCATTCCTTCTTTTCACCATCAATGTTAGAATTCTATATGGTATAATGCATTTACTATGGATATAGCTAGGATGCTGACATCTTATATACTTTTGACGGGTTGTGATGAGCTCAATTTTAATTTCTGGCTATGTGATATTTTTGCAGACAACTGTGACCAACCCATTTGGGTGGCAGAATATTATATTATTCAACCCATTTGGATGGCAAAATATTATATTATTCTCTGAAATATAGTACTCATAATGGGCAAATTATATGGACCACGGCTATAGGCAGCTGGCTGTACTTGGATTGTTGAGTCCCTTTTAACCATATTTACCTGTAAAGAGCTTAAAAAATATGTCATCAGATCATACAGAAAAAAGAAGCTAGTCTGATGTGGACAACCTCATCGTATGGCTTTTGTTGGTTCATTGCCTATACATTTTGATTGTACCTTGTTTCACCAAATTTATACCAAATATGAAACTGATGGGCATATTGAGCATCTCCTGTCTTTCTCCATCTTTCACTGCACCCTGTTATTCTGTGGGGAACGATACCTTCAAAGAAAAGACTCTCACATCTCGGAGCACATACAGCCCCTGCAGGGGCAGTCTACAAGTGCAGTTGTGGAGGTTCGAGCTTTTGACCTGCTGACATCTAGGAATGTCCTACCCATTACAACTGAAAAACAGGTCCAACTTTAAGGCAAAAACCAGAGGCGAGAATCATGAAGGATCAATATTCATTAACACCCACTTCCGTATTGATCATATGTTTTCATAGGTCTGCCTGTTAATTCTATGAAATCATACAATATATCATATACACTTTTGCTAAGTCAGAGTATGCAATCATTGTATATATTATATATATGTTCTTTATGATTCTTACATAGTTTCTTCTTTTCTGTTGTGCAGGTAGTGGTGTTGGTGTTGACAGTCTCATTCCACTTCCCTGGCTGTGCCAGGAAAGTCAGCAAATACGTAAAAAAAAATTGGAAGGTGACACTTTCTTGAGCCTGCTTGCTTAATGGTGTACGTTATATATATATAAGCAAAATTATATATATATATATATATATATATATGACTGAATCCGCAAAGTCTGGTGTGCAAATGTGTCAGGTGTGACATCATTTGCTATAGATCTGGAGAAAAGGAAGATCACACTGATGGGTGACATGTCACCGATTGGAGTTTTGAAAAGCGTTTGCAAAGTTAAAAATGCTTTGTTTTGGCACCACGAAAAGTTAAGCCAAAAGGCTGCAACAACATTTCTGTAATCTAACATTCTGTATAATTAAGATTTAGTCATTTTTCCTTCAGCTTTCCAAAAGTTGCAGATACCATCAACTATAAATAACTTCATTGTCTTGTGTTCCTGCAAGCTTTTGCAAATAGCTGATCTTGCTGTCTGTCAGTCTGCAGACTTATTTTTTGGCCCATTATAGGAACATTGATATCAATTTGGAGTAATATTAGAAAATTATTGATAGAATGTGTGATATTATATGTGGATATGGAAATCATTGCAGTTTACTACATCAGACATAGAATTCATTGCTAAAATTTATTCATAGTTCATGCCCATAAGTACCACTAAGAAGAGAGAGCTTTATGAGGCTATATAGTTCATGCTCATAGATAATGTTGTTGAGTTAGTTAGCAGTTCATGCTAAAAAATAATACTAGATGGACACTGGTGGCCAGCCATCTATTTCATTAATTCAGCATGATTCCATATCTTGATAGTTTTTAGGGTCCTAAATGATGTGTTTTTGACCAAGAGTGCCCAGCATATAGCTGAAGGAAGATGTTGGGCCGTTTGGAATGTGTACTTCTTAGCTACCAAGCTAGTATGCAAAAATTACTAACTAGATCGGGACCCACAAACCTTTTGACTTTTTATCTTTTAGGTTAGGGTTTTGGATGTTTAAGATTTTTTCATTGATGTTTTTATGTTAAAAGAAATTTTCGGCCTTTTTGTAATCAGCTTCTTGCTAATAAGTATAGTCTACACATTTCTCTCTTCAACGATAAACTACCATCATTCTAACCACTTTGTGTACTTTGTATTTTACAGTGTTTTGTACTCCATTCATTAATAGAATCTGAGTTAGTTGTTGCAATATCTTTGTACCTTTGACTTCATTTCATTTTCTATGTAATCAAGATCATAGATTTAGTGGAAATATGATGCATTGGATTCCAACTTGTATATAATGGTTGAAAGGTATTTGTAAATGTATCTTTCCAATAGTTTGTATCACAAATGATCATGGAGTTGTTAATTTTTTGTGGAATTATGAATGCAATGGATCCTAACTTGCATATAATGGTTGAAAGATATTTGTATAATCTGTATATAATGGTTGAAAGATATTTGTAAATGTATCTTTCCAATAGTTTGCGAATCAAATGATGATGGAGTTTTTATATTTTGTGGAATTATGAATAGGAAAGGAACTCATGAATGTGGATAGAGGTTTTTAATTTAGAGTGATTTTTCTAGCAACAACTAGAAGTAAAATGAAGTTATTGATACAATACTTTATGAGATTCTATGGTGGACGACAAAGTAAAATTTGGGACATGCATCCAACTAAAAGGGTTAGTGTTTCTCTCCAATGAATTTATCACTCGCGCAATAGGGTGTTTGATAAGTATAATGTTCACATTCAAAGAATCTAGGATCAAATATGTAAAGGACTTTTAACATACCACCCATATTTATTAGCCAATGTATGATGTGGGCTGGAAGTGGATTTTAGTGGAAGCACGATAACCTCGTAAAAATAGTGCATTAGAACTTAATTTGCATATATTTTTATTACGAAGAAATGGTTGAAAGATATTTGCAAATGTGTCTTTTCAATAGTTTGTGGATCAAATGACAATGGAGTTGAGCATATTTTGTGGAATTGTTGAATGAATGTGGATAGAGGTTTTGACAATGGAGTTGAGCATATTTTGTGGAATTGTGAATGAATGTGGAATTTAGAGAGATTTTTCTAGCTATAGTAAAGAAAAGGAAATAATTGATACAATAGTATGTGACATTCTATGGTTGAAGATAAAGTAAAATTTGGGATAATTGATATAATAGGATGTGGGATTTTATGGTGGAAGATAAAGCAAAATCTAAGACATGCTTCCGACTAAAGGGGTTAGTATTTCTATCCATGATCTGGGTTATATTGAGAATGACATGAAGGAAAAGATATAATAAGGAAATACACAAAGATATTGCAAGAAACATAGTAATACACTTAAACTTGGATTCTATTAATGACTATCTGAAATACAAAAGACTATAAAATGCAAAGCAGACAAGCTAGCTAGAATGGTGGTAGGTTATCTCTAAAGATAGAGATGTGACAATTTCACTCATTCACAAGAAACTTATTACAAAGAGGCTGAAAAAACCTTTTAACATAAAGCATCAATGTGAATACACTAAACATCCAAAAACCTAACCCTAGAAGATGAAATGGAAAAAGGTTTGTGGGCCCGAATGTGGTTAATTGATACATCAACTTCCCAGGGGTGAAACTTTTCCATATGATCTATGCTTGGGGCATTGGGTACCCCATCAAAAAGGTCTCACCGAGGAGTATACTTTTTGTTCATACTAGCATTTGTCATCATACATGCTAGGCACTGTTGGGCCAAAACAACATCATTTAAGGCCTCAAAACTGCCCCATAAGTTTGGGACCCAAAAAACCGTAGAAAAACTGTCGAGATATGGAACCATTCTGAATTAGTGGAACAAGTGGGTGGCCACCAATATCCACCTGGATTAGTCCTCCCCCCTTAGGAAGAAGTGGTCCCCATTGTGTCAAGTTCTTCCATCAGATGGGGAAACTTCTATTGAATTTGACTTCTAGTGAGCCACTTTCCCTGGTGAAGAAACTACCCTACTTTGATGACCCGATAGAGTTGGATGTTCTATTGGAAGGTTCCCTTTGTCTTGGTGTCCATGATCCGATCAATTGTCACATGTTCAATGCATATGGGATTGAGTTCTATAGGGGCCAAGTTCTCGACCACGCCTGAAGTGTCCATGAGAGGTGGAAAATATGGTCGAAGCAATTCCACATTAAATACCAAGCACAAGCCAAGCAAAGGAGGAATACTTAATTCAAAATCATTCTCAGGCTCTTAGTGGGTGTAAGGTCTGTATCGGGGTGGGTGGAGCTTTTGATGGGGTCCTATGAGGCACTCTTTCTGCAAATGCAACCATGCCTTATCTCCCACCTGAAACTTGTGTGGTACCCGATGTTGATCGTGGCACTACTTGTGCTTGGTGTTGACTTTCTGCAAAATTTCATGAACTTGTTGTTGAATGTGTTGGATTTTCTCAACAAGTTTGGCTTCTCAATCAACCTTGATATGATCATGGGAGGACTCTTCTTGTGTCGTTGCAATGGGCAGAGCTATGGCAATGGGGGTCAATGGATGGAACCCTATATCCCTGAAAAGGGTTGTGGCCAATAGAGTTGTGGAGGGATTTGGTGTAGCTATGTTGAACATAAGAAAGGATATCATCCCATGTGCGTGGATGTTTGGAATTGTACATCCTCAGGATATGGACAATATATTGTACTTGCAAGATATGATGTACTTGCAAACATATTGTTGAAGCTTCGACCAATAAAAATGTGTTTGTAATACTATCATTGTTTTATCCACACCAAAGTGTCATGTCACCTCACTATAACAATATTCCCAAATAATCTTTGCACACTCCCTTAAAGGAACATAGATATGGCTCAGATGCAATAGCATTCCATCCTAGAGATGAAATTTTTGAATTGATTTTCCTGTGCTCAATGTTTAATAGGGACTAGAAAAGTCAGAGTCATTGTTGTATAATTGTGGCCACTCAAACACCTCATGTCCACAGGAGTTAAGAACTATGGTTAGTGCCACAACTTGGGGTCGACTGAGGCAGTTTGCAACATGGTTGGTGTTTCCCTTCTTGTAATTTTGTTCAAGTGGAATTGACGCAAGTATGTGGACCACATATGATGGTGGTCATTCTATAAATTTCCTTGTGTTTGCATGAATTGCAGAGGCATGTGATCAGTGTGGATGATCGTTTCTTTCTGTAGAATGTAATGCTTCCATTGTCGACATGTATGCATAATGGAGTACATATCTTTTTTGTAATTGGAGTATTGTGAACAACATTGTGTAATGTTTCACTGTGATATACCACTGGATGCCCATGTTGAGAAAGGAATGCACTAATAGCATAATATGAATCATATGTCTCAATCTCAAATGGTTGTTGCAGGTCTAGAAAACTAAGGACTGGTGTTGGGAAGAGACATAATTTCAAATTCTCGAATGCTTTCTCTTGGGGTGTGGCCCAAACAAACTTGGCCTTCTCTCCACCCTTGGTCGCTTGTCTTAGGGTCCAAGAGATATAAGAGAACCCCAACACAAACATGTGGTAGAAGTCGACGAGGCACAAGAAGTTGTGGATCTTGGACAATGTCTTCGAGGTTGGCCAATCGCGGATGACTTGGATCTTCGTTGGATCCATATGCACACCCTACTCATCCGTGATGTATCCCAAATATTGGATTCTCTGCATGTCGAAGGAACACTTCTCCAAATTGGCATATAAGTTGTGTTGTCACAAGGTTCCCAAGACTTATTGAATGTGCTTCAAATGTTCCTCCTAGGTTTTGTTAAACATGACGATGTCATCTAGATATATGACCACAAATTAATTTTTGAATGGTTGCAATATATCATCCATCAACCGCATGAATATGGTCTGGGCATTAGTCAAGCTGAAAGGCATGATCAACCACTTGAAGAGAAATTATTTAGACTTGAATGTTTTCTTCCATACATAGGTTTACTCAATCAACACCTCGTGGTATCCTGACTTCATTTCAATCTTACTAAAAAAATTGGCTTCCTTGAACTGATTGAGAAGATCATCAATCCAAGGGATGGGGTATCATTTTTTACTGTGATCTTGTTCAGGGCTCTATAATCAATAAAAACTATCCATGTCCCATCTTTCTTTTGTACCAAAACAATTGGGATCCCACAAGTTGAGGAGCTTGGTATGATGTGTCCCTTCAGAATTAGTTCTTGGATCTGGCATTTGATTTTTTCATTCTCCATAAAAAAATGCATATATATAGGGCCATTAGGAAAAGGAGAACTAGGTGTCAAATCAATTGAATGTTCTACCTGATAGTGCAAAGGCATCCCAGTAGGCGAGGAAAATATGTCTTTGTGCTCTTCTACTACATTTTCCACCTATTGTTGTTGTATAGAGAGTCCTCATTCACAGGTTTTGGTGGTTGCAGTGACCTTTCGTTCACCTTCTGACCGAACCATAAAGATGACAAATCTACCAGTCTGATAAACCACCTTGCACTGCTTCGTTGAGATCAAAGAGACCACAATAGTTGGTACTACTTTTGGTACCATGTATAGTTGACCTCCAAAAGTAATAATGACAATATGGGGACTAGATTCATAAACAACATGATGCTTCCACATATATGCCTAAAAACACATTACAAACTTCAAGGGGGAAACATCACCCAATACCTCTCCTTTGAAGGGTTTGATGTCGTAGTGTAGGAGGTATCGTTGGCTGACATGGATGTCCCATCCCTGGTTGAGCCAACCAATGGTGTATAGTTGAGGATGTGTCATTTTTGTTAGGTTCAACCTCTTGATGACCTCTGATAATATTAGGTTCTTCTGGATATCGTTGTCAACAATGAAATGGAGGGGGGTCCTCTAGTTCCTTTGGATGGAATTTTGTGGTAGAGATGGTGATATAGTGTTATGCATCAATGATTAATTTTACCTTGTTCGATTTTAAATCAGAGTCTGAATCAACATCTAATTCCGAGGCTTTCATCTCAACCAACAATGATTGTATGCAGTGACATTCATCAGTGTTGTGCTAAGAGATTTTTTGGAACTCACACCACTTCCAAATGTCCTTCTTTGACTTCCCATTAACCTTCTTTGTTGGTGGCTTGTTCTGTTTGTCCTAGGGATGACCATCCTTGCTCTGTCCTTTGCTTTGGAAGTTAGGGAAACCTTTATTGTGCTTTTGTTGTGACAGGTTTGTAGTGATAAAATCTCACTTTTTCTTTTGCTTGAACTTTTTCTCGATATTGAAAGCATATCCCTAAGTGACTTCTAGTGTGGAGACGTTCAAGAACTCCATATCTATTTGGATGTACCTATGTAGTCCATTGCGTTACTTTAGGACCACATGTTGTTCGCAATCATTAATGCCCAAATTAATCCTGGATTCAGGGATTAGGGTTTTGGTATCTACGAAATACCTAAAAACATTGTATATATATTGTATGGTGAATGGTGAAATTAATACAATGAAGCATTGAAAGGTTTTCTCCTTGTTAAGGGTTTCCGGTATAAATCTCTGTGTACTATGTGTATGAGCCATTGATTAATTTATGTTTTTCTTAAGAATCTATATGCATTGTTTTACTTCACATGTTTAAAACTTACAGAAGAAACCCAATAGACAGCACCTGCGGGCATGGACATAGATATGTCGGAAGAGGGACAGAGCTGACATAATGAGGACACAGGTAGCCAATTGCAACCCAAAAACCCTATAGAATCCCCGAGATTCAATTGGACATATCTAAACTAGGAAGAAATGGCTACACCGAAAGAATCACAGACAACCACATCAGAACAACCACAAGAGGGAGTAGTGGAAGATGTCACTGGCCGACTAGAGGAGTATGCCAAAGAACAAACAATGGAGGCTAGAACCTCGAGTTAGCCACCATGACGAAAGGACAAGAAGACGATACCTAGGTCACTATGTAGACAACCCACCACAACAATTGTTTTTCAACGCATATCGGAAGGGATACGTGTACCAAAAAAATTGTTAGGCTATGTAGAGAAATTGAGGTACTTAGACCATGATGTAATGGACACATACAAGTTCCTAGAGTTCTCTAAGAAAGTCTACCTACAGACTATGGGTATAGGACTCTTTGGGGAACCAATCCATCAACCAGTCTAGTGGGTAGCAGGAATGCACAAAACTGGGATTTTAGGTATGTTGGACCTACCACACTTTGGGAGAGGCTAATATGCAAACAACTGTGTCAAGCAGCTGATGGCAGTCACACATGGTAGATATCTACGGCTGAAACAACTCGTCTCAATAGATGTAGAGTTCATTGCACACATCAAAAGGTTTCCATCACGGGGCATGGATCTCGCATAGTTCCTCGATGAAAAAACAAAGGAGAAAGCATTGGACGAGGAGATGAAGAATAAATATGGCACCGAAAGGGGGTCGTGCAGTATCATTATCAAGTGTATTAGTGACATTGCGACAAGAATGGACACAAAAATGATGGTATGCAAGTTTCTCAGGAAATGTCGCAAGGAGGAAGTCTCAGTCAGGGTTGTCGCAGCTGTAGATTAATGTGTCAAGGGAACCACACTTAGTTGGGCCCCTTATTTGTTGAATCTATTCCTAGACGACTACAAGGATGCGTAGGATCAAGGGAAAAAATTTAATTATTCATGGCTACTCATCCTGATAGTTGTGATGGGATGGAAGGAGCCGAAGTACTCATTTTTTTCCACTAAACCCAAACCCTGCCATGGAGCGCGATACTTATCACTTGGAGCCACTTCAGGCACCAAGAAAAGGAAAGAGAATCAAACTATATTCGAAAGATATCTCCATGACCTACATGACACCATCGCCAAAACTTGGAGGGTAACACCGGAAGTTGTTGCATGATATCAAGACATAGACAACTTCAAATCCACTAGACATGTGATGTGGATCCAGGCACGGAAGGACCCTGGAAATAAATGGCTACAAATTCATTACTGCATCACGAAGGGGGACACACAAATGGCCATTAAGGACTGGGAAGATGAATGGAGGATTTCCGTCCTCACTCAAGAAATACCCGTAGAGATAGAGGAGGAGGAGGTAAGACAGGAACACACACATGTTGAGGAGGTAGGGCAGGAAAAGACACAGCTCGAGGAAGTGACAGTTCCCAAGAAACCAAGGACAGGTCAGAACAAGGCACAACAGAAGAAAGGGGGGACATCCAAGACAAGAGTCCATACGAGGAAGAGTAACAACACGTAGGCTTCACAGGTACAATAGAAACAAGATGAGGTTGCATAGGGAATTACATCAAGTGATATGCCACAAGAGCAAGACCAAACTAAGAGGCCAACCACCTAGACAGGGGGTGCATGCAAGAAGACGAAGGCACATAGAACTCCCCCAGAATACACTATCACTGAGGATGATGCAAACATGGTGTCCCAAATGGTCAAGGATCACATAATCGAATATTTTGAGAATGTTGCACGCCAAAGGGAAAGAATTGAAGAAGAGTTTCCATACATGTGACAACTCCTCAGGTAGATCAAGGAAGCACAGGTAGCCTTCAACAACATAGAAATGGGCCCGTCGGCATCACATATAGGAGGTGAAGCTAGATCAAGCGAGTAGGACATGATCTAGATGACAGCACAACCAAGCTCAACAATTCATGTCACACCCAACATGCTGCACATGGATGAAATTGTTGGGAAGACACCCCTCAAGGACTTGGCTCAACTACAATTTTTATTTCCACAGATACCAACCAAGGCCTTGTATAAACTTTAGGTCAGTGTTACACAGGAGGTAGATTATCGCGCACACATGGAGATAGTGGAATTTCAGCAGACAAAATATTATCGAGACGGGTTGGAATTGGTACTTGAGAAAGCCAAGATCAAGACCAAAGATGAGAAGGAACGCATGAAGGGAATGGATAATAAAGTGGTTTTATCCTACAAGAAGATCCCAAAGAACACACAGACGACTTAAATCATAGCTACAGAGAAGAATGATTAGATTGTGCAGACAATCAATCAATACCAACAGGAGATTAAGAATCGTCGGGAGCATCTCACACCCACCACTCCAATGTAGGTGAGGGAGAAAAGGAAACAGGAGGCAATAGAACAGATACAAGAGATAGAACAACAAGTCCACGTGGCGGCCAACTTTTTCGAGAAAGCAACACAACTTTGGACGAAGCTGGAAGAGAATCAACAATTCCAACAATGGGACCAGGAAGGAGAAAGGATAACTGAAGCTATTCAAGACCTCAAGAAGAGTCAGAAGACAATGTTGATCATGGAGCACATCAAAGGGTTGAAAGACATGAAGAAATTGTAGGCAGAACTCATAACTGCGCAAACGTAGAAGAAGGAGCACTAGGCTCAAATGGAACCGCTCGAGGAGAAAGCAATAGAGTTCATTGCATAGGTAGAGGAAGCCAAAACATATATGGCACAAACCCAGGTAGAATGTGCAAAGATGGTCAGCAATGAAATTGCAGTGCAGATATTGGACGCACTCAAGGGGAAGACCGCCCAAGCCTAAACAAAAGCAATGGATCTCATGGAGAAGTTCCAAGTGATCACAAGGGAGATCAACGAAGCACACATGGGTTAGGTGTCTTAGGACGAACCACATATCAGTGTTGGGGGGCGGTTGGAAGAAGTCCAAATCGGAAAGAAAGGCATGCATGAGGAAAGCGACAGCTGGAAGGAAGAGCAACACGCGTGCATGCATGGAATACCTAATGACGTCAGGGTTAGGGTTTTTGTAATACATTGTAATGACTGATATATATATATACCTAGAGGGGGGTTTTTGGAATATATATGGTTTTTGAGGGAGAATAATGTTTTGATAGAGATTTACTCGCATGAAAAGGAGTTTTAGTTTGTAAGACTCTGTCATACAACCCAATTTTGTAAGTTGTTGAGTTGTAGAGGGTTGGGAGGGTATATCTTGAGGGTTATATCATAGGTTGAGGAGCCTGGTGTGATCTGGTCCACCTCATAATAGATCTTGACCCGACTGACGATGAGTTGTAAAGCGCGTGGCACTGTAGTTTTGGAACTACCATAATAGAAGAGCTTGAGAGCCAGATCTTTGTGGATGTATCACAGGAGGGGGTGAACCATGGTAAAACTCGTGTTATGTGATTGAATTCTTGAGTCAATTTTACTATTTATGAGTAGATGTTAGCATGATGAATGAATGCGATAATTACATTACATGCATAATTGGGAATGACATTATATTGCTTTAATAAGTCAAATAGAACTCTCAACGCACACTTCTCAGATCTCCATTCAACTCTGGACTGCAAGCACTTGAGTATTACAGTCGCCCATTAAGACTATCTCGGGTGAGACTGCGTAGTGCACTCTGTTCGCCGCGTTGCCTCGTGGTTTACCGGGAGGGCCAATAGTTTTAGTGGCTTTGTTGGAACCCTAGTAGACTTGAACCTAGGTCAATCATGTTAAAGGTATAACTCAGAGAAACTAAACCAACAAGTGGATATCATCAAATAAGGATAAGAGAGGGAGATGAATGGAAGACAAATTTCAAAACTAATAATGGACTATATGAATGGCTGGTGATGCCTTTGGGAATCACAAATTCTCTAGGTACATTTATGATGTTAATGAATGAGGTTTTGAAAGAATTTATTGGGAATTTTGTGATAGTGTATTTAGATGATATCTTGATATATAGACATAAAAGAGAGGAGCATCTGAGACATATCAGAATGGTTTTGAGTACTCTGCAAAAAGAAAAGTTGTTGATCAATTTGAGGAAGTGCAAATTTATGAAGAATGAGCTAGTATATTTGGGATTTGTAATATCTGAAGGAGGATTGAAGATGGATGTAGAAAAGGTTCAAGCCATAGTGAATTGACCTATTCCCAAAAATGCATTTGAGGTAAAACATTTCCATAGACTGTCAAGTTTGTATGGGAAATTTATTAGAAATTTCATCCAGAAGCCCCAATTATTAATACCATCAAGGAGAATAGACATCCATTTAAGTGGAAAATGCCAGTTGATAGAAGTCTTCAGGTTTTTAAGAAAAGATCACTGAACATCATGTGTTAGATTTACCAAATTTTGACAAGTTCTTCTAGGTTGAGACTAATCCCAATGGGACTGCAATAGGATCTTTCCTAAGTCAAGGGAAAAGATCAATTGCATATTTTAGTGAGAATTTGAATGAGGAATATCAGAAGTATTATTCTTATGATAAGGAGTTTATGCAATTGTGTAGGCACTGATGAAATGGAGACATTACAATATTCCCAAAGAGTTTCTTCTTTAGGCTCCTCTGGTTCCTTTGGATGGACTTTTGTGGTAGAAATGGTGACATGGTGTTCTGCATCAATAATTTATTTTACCTTATTCGGTTCTAAATCAGATTCTAAGTAAATCTAATTCTGAGGCTTTCATCTCAACCAACAATGACTGTTTGCAGTGATATTCATTATTGTTGTGATAAGGGATTTTTTGGAACTCACACCACTTTCAAATGTCCTTCTTTGACTTCCAATTACCCTTATTTTTTGGTGGCTTGTTCTGGTTGTCCTAGGGATGACCATCCTTGCTCTATCCTTTTCTTTGGAAGTTAGGGAAACCTTTATCGTGCTTCTGTTGTGACGGGTTTGTAGAGATAAAATCTCACTTATTCTTTTTCTTGAAATTTTTCTTGATATTGAAAGAATATCGCTAAGTGACTTATAGTGTGGAGACGTTCAAGAACTCCATATCTATTTGGATGTACCTATGTACAGGGGCGATTTTAAGAACCCCCCCTAAATTTATATGTATAATAAATGGGCGAATCCCCATGATACATAGGAAAAATTGAAGGTTATTTTATCAATAATATAAAATGTATATATAATGTTTTGGTGAATCTTTTAGTCAATTATATAATCTTGTAAAATATTGGCGAATATTTCACTTAATTATAAAATATTGGTGAATCTTTCACTGAATTATAAAATCTTGTAAAATATTGGCGAATCTTTCACTAAATTATAAAACCTTGTAAAGTCTTAGGGGATCCTTCCTTAATGAGAATTTAGTTTTGTTTTCTTTTTACATACATATCTATGTGATGCACCACCCACTCACCTCCATGAAACCTAATTTCAAAAATGGCATCCCCATAACCACAACCACAACTGTCTCCATACCCACAACCACAAACTCTAGCTTCTTAACAAAAACCAAATTCAACAACCCAACACATGAAAAGAAATGCCAATGCCATTCTTGATTGATTAACCCAACATTTTCAACAAAATTCAAACTAAGCACGGTAAGAAATGTTGATACCTTTTGAACCTTCACAATTGGGCCTTAAAAGTTTAATTGGAAATATGTGTCACTTAGATTTAGTCATACTCCAACAATCCTAAAACCAAACAGAATCTAATCTGATCTAGTCCTAACCTAACATACAGAAGTTCTAATATATAAATACTAAACTTAGATAACCCACTCTTAATGAAAAGTACCTAGATGGCAATAGACTTGGAGCAACAGATAGATGTGATAATCCCTATTCAGGCCATCAAATGTTTCACGCATGCCTAAAGATGCTATACCAGGCTAACAACTTTTTGTTGCACTCGAGATTAATTACAAAAATCATACTTCCTTGAAATTTAGACTACAGTAAGCAGGTGCCTACAAAGAATAGACCTAGAAGAACACCAAATCTTTTACATAAATGCAAGGATCACAAACACACATGCACTTGTTCTTACGAACACATTCATGTTTCAAACAATTAACTTACAAGCAAGTGCAAAGTTCAAATCTATTCACATTTGCACCTCTAAAAATAAATACTCACTCAGAGGAGGACAAAATCAGGTCAGAGTGGATTGCAAAAACCAAATTCAACAACCTAGCAAATGAAAATAAATTTTGATGCCATTCTGGATTGAGTTAAACCCAACATTTTCAACAGAATTGAAACTCAACAGTGTTAAAAAATATGACACATCAAGTTCATTGTCATAAAATTCTTTCATGGCTTTCTCGATGATGAAATTATCCCATACTTGTTGACAGTCATAGAAACAAAATATCAAGTACATCAAAATGTGAGCGAAGAGGTCAACTAAACTTTGAAACAAGCCCTCAACAATCTTATTAATACATAACTAGAACACATTCTGCCTCTAGTTCCTACGTCCTGCCAACCATTTTTGTCTGGACAATATAAATGGTTGACCATTAGAGGACGATATGCTTTGAGAAGATGAAAAAAATTTAATACACGATCTTATTACATTTTCCAATCACTCTGGAAGTATTGTTTGAGCACTAAACTATTTTGTTTCCAACTATCCTGTGAATCAGAAAAGGTCATGTATCCCAACCATAAGTTTATCGACAGTTTCCTAAAATTTTCAGACCAAGTAATATTATCAGCAAAAGGATCCATCTGTTAAGACGACATCAGAGGAAGAAGTTTCCAGATAGCAAAATCCCTTTTCTTAACTGGCAGAAAAAAAGGAAAAGTCAGCATAAGCTACCTGTTAAAATGTAGATCTTGTCAGGCTTATGAATAGAACCAGAATTACAAATCTATGCAATTTGGGAATAGTGAATAGGATGATTTGGGTATAGTGTAGGAAAAATTAGAAGGAAAACATGGTCAACTCTGAAGAAAAATAGAAGGAAAATGACATCAAGAATAATGTGGCAATGGAAATTGGGGAGACATTATAAATAATATGTCATTAGCTTACTACGAGGAAGAAATCCAATGGAAATATTTCATTAGGTTACTATGTGGAAGAAATCCAATGGAAGTGTGATAGAGAAACAGGGCACCTTGAGTATGTAGCGGGAAATGCGTAAGATTGAAGTCACTTTATGAATACCTAAGTTCGTTGTCTCCTTATGCATCTCAAGGTTTTGAGGCTTCTGTAGTATTGTATGGGTCTGTCTTATGATTCCTAGGCTGCAAAACATGAGATTCTATAAGTTGGTAGTTGCCAACAATTGTAGTACATAGATCATGATATATTTCACCTAGGTCTGTAGATATTCTCCCATGAATCTAATTGCAGACTATTATGAAAAGGTGTTTGGAAGAAATTTGTTACATTTTTATAAGAAGATCATGTTCCTATAAACACGTATGTAGGGGGTGGACAAGAAATAAAATGAAGATAATCTTAAAAACATGAAGCCCCTTTTATTTAGGCTAGCTTAGTGGAGTTTTGAAAGAGGTCGCTAGTTGTTATAGCCTAGGAGCTTCTAAAAGACACTTGAACTGAAATGATTTTATCAAATCCTCTGTTGGATTCTATCTAATCCCATGTTTGATGTTTCTTTGTTTTTGATAGTATATGTTGCTATCTTTTCTTCTTGTTGAGAGTAGAGAAGATTTTGAATTAATAACTTACTGCAAAGACACCTGACTAGGGCTTAATTGCATGGGTAATCTACTACTCATCTATAATAAAATAGCACAATAGTTAATTGAGAAAACGTGAGTAACAAGTGTGGATGTTTATGTTGCATGGGTGACAATCTAGAACAAAATAGCAGAATGATTATTTGTAAAAACAAGGGTAACGAGTGTGGATGTCAGAAACATGGTGAATGTACAAGGGTACTGTTGCTTCTTTATGTTAAGTCACAGGAAAATGGTATGCATAGCAGACATCTTATACTTTTTTGGGGGTTGGGAACTCTGTGTAGTTCACCATTGGGCCAAAACAGCTACATCAACCAATGTCTACACATTTTGAGCCTGATGGATGCAGCTGTACCAACTTCTACAAGGGGCCAACCAATGTCTTAAAGTTGTCAAAGAAAAATAGCTATATGGTGGAAAGTCTAAGATGATTAGTATATAAGAAAAGTTTTCTTTCACATTGATGTTAGACACACAATAGGACTGAGTCATTTTTTCTGATTTTTGAGACCTTTTACCTTGCTTCCTAGAAGACATAATTGAAATAACAACAATGTCTTATGAAAAAAAAAAAATAGATGAAAAATGGGAACATCATACTTCTTAATCAAATTCCCAGGTAGAGTACTTACATGATGCAAATTGCACTTCCTCTTGCATATATCAATGTAATTTTTCCTAAAAGTAATTTAATATTCTAAAGGCACGCTAGGCATTTACACTCACACAGGCACTAAATATAGCATTTTGGTGTACAAGTTGAAACCTAACTACCAAGTTCTCATAAAATGGTTAGCCATCAAAAATAACTAATTCCAATGGTGAATGTTAGGGGAAGAGACTGCAAGAAGGAATCCCATGACTCAACACCCAAACCTAAATATCTTTTAGTATTGGTCAAATGTTATTAAACTTATAGATCAAACCATGAGCTAAGTCGGAATCTTCCTCTTCCTTAACCTAGGAGGACTCTACTTTTAGAACCAACATCGAGGAAAACTTATTGATGCAAAAGGAGGATTGGGGAGGATTCTTTGAGGTCAGAAATCAATACTTGAAGTATAATAAAGGCACGTCCCCATTTTGGGTATAATAAAGGCACCTTTTTGGGTGGCATGAGGCCATTCTTGGATGGATTAGTCATTTCACTCAAGTTGAGGGTCGTGGGGATGACTGGAAGAAATGCCTAGCCACATCAAGAATCACATGCAATAGATGAAGAGTGGCAGAGTAGATGGAAATATGAAAGGAGTAACATCATTAGTGGAAAGGGTAGAGCTCAACAGAAGAGGGGTGGCTAGGAGTAACATCATTAGTGGAAAGGGTAGAGCTCAACAAAAGAGGGGTGGATAGGGAAGAGTTGGATGGAAGGGGGCATAGCTAGGGTAGAGCTTCAACTTTGTGCAAGGCATTATGCTTCATCGTCTACACTGGAATAAATGGTAATATTACAAAGGTAGAAATTGTCCTTTTTAACAACATCAATCTTAAAAGACATATATTATGTCAATTATTGTACTAGGTTTGACTTCTATTAATAAGGACTTCAAATATTACTATATAGTATATGCCTATATAATATAGAAAGAATGTGTACAAAGACTACCAAAAATTAATATGAATCAAGAACATGTCTTCTTCCAAAAGGCATATAATAGTTAAACACGCATTGTTGATTACATTGACTAGATTACTCATCCAACACCATGAATAAGAAATCACTATTCACTATATTCTTCATTGAAATGGGCTAATAATTGAATTTGTTTTTGCAAAGATTGGGTCTTTGCTTAACAGGCTATTATGTCTTCGAAAGAAACCCTAAATCTGTTAAGTAAATAAAAAATCGTTGTTCACGATATTCTTCTTCATTGAAATGAGATGATAACTCTGTTTGTTTTTGCAAAGATTGAGTTTTTGCTGAAAAGGCAAGTATGTCTTCGAAGACAACCCGAACTCTGTTAAGTAAAATAGTGGTATGAAGCCAAACTCTGTTATGTAAAACAATAGTATGAAATGACAAGGAAACTACCAAAAAGTAGTATGAAATAAGAACATTGTCTTCTACCAAAAGGCATATATCAACAAGGAGAATCATCTACCACATCAAAAAAGTAGTATGAAATGACAAGGAAACTACCAAAAAGTAGTATGAAATGAGTTGATAACTTGTTTTATTTTTGTAGAGATTAGGTCTTTGTTGAAAAGGCATGTCTTCAAAGGAAACCCTAACTCTCTTAAGTAAAATAGTAGTATGAAATGTCAAAGAAGTTACCCAAAATAAGTATGAAATAAGAACAATTTTATCTATCAAAAGACATATATCAATACAGACAATCATTTGCCCCATCAAACAACTGAGAATCATATGCCATGTTAAAAAAATGAAGAAAACATTGTAAATTATAACTAGAATACTCCTTTAACACAATGATTAAAATCCCTGTTCACGATATTCTTCATTGAAATGAGTTGAAAACTTGGTTTGCTTCTGCAAAGATAAGGTCTTTGTGAAAAGGAAAGTGTGTCTTCAAAGGTATCCTTAACTCTGTTAAGTAAAACAACAAGTTTCATATATAAATGCTTAAAGGATAGAGAAAAGAAGATGTTGTGCTAACAACAAATCAATGTTATTTATCGAAAGATATCCTTTTCATTCACTGGAATCGAAAATCTTTGCATCAGTTTGAACAAGTTTGGTGATATCATTTTCATTCATGAAAGTCTTGAAAAGGTTGAGCTTAGACTTCAAGTTTCTTTCAGATTTATAAAACAGAAAGTGAAGGTTGCAAAGGACCACCTTTTGAATCTGGGTAGGGGTTGTCAAACCACAACGATTTAACAACTCTAGAACATCTTCCATAATCTGTCCTAATTTCCGACGAAGCAAGTCATTGTAGAGTTAAACCACATTTGTTGATTAGAAGTTCTTTGGTAACACCCCTGTCTAGTAGAGTTAAGGAAGGGCTTGTTGTTTCTGTGCATAAATTGACCAATTTTATGTGGGGTTTTCCATTTAATGGAGGATGAAAAAGAGACCTATCCAATGACAATCGGGCATTGTTCTTTGTGAATAGTTTCCATATTATCTGGATAGACATGGTCTGTGCAATAGAAAGGGGCCAATTATAACTGTGTTGGGTGTGTGAAATCTGAAAGAGAAATAACAAATACCTGGATTCGATGAGTGGATGCCCACAGTGGGTCAATCCAAGCATAACTGACAATGGATTGTATGCCAAAGCTTACCAGTTGGGTAAGGTCAACATCTCCAAAATAAGGGAGAAGATGAATGATAGTTAAAGGAAATGGTTGTTTGTTGTTCACAACAATAAATATATATTTTCTGTGGAATATTTGGGGACCATTTCATGCCAATATGGTGAGTGAAGAACATTGAATGGTATACCACATGCATAGAGAAACCTGAAAATTTTTGCATCCAAATCATTTCTACAACGTTGGTCAAGGAAATATGATAGTGTTCTATGCGAAGACGAAGGTGAGAATGCAATACCATGGGTGGATGCAACTCGACCAATGAACATTCTTTGTGTATTCTCATGTTCAACCTTTGGTTTTTTGGCTTTGTTTTGTGCTACCTCCTCTTCCCTTTGGTATTTGAGTCTTTCTTTAGGATCCACTTTCCAATGACAATTAAGGAAGGGGGTGTTGTTTTTGTGCCCAATTTGACAATTTCTATTCCTTGTTTTAACATGAAAAGAAGACAAATAAATCACTCCCTTTGGTGTCCTACTCAACATGAAATATAAGGATGATTTTGTGTGTTAGCTTTGGTATTTTAGCATGAATAAAGGAGTGATTCCTTAAGCCCAAATTTGGCATTTTTTTGTGACCAATCATCGCTTCCAGGCAAGTGAAGAGAGGCATAACTTTTTCTCCTAACTTTAGAATGAAAATAAATGGAGAAGTGCACTTACCTTTGAGCCCAAAATAATGCCATATTTTTTTTCTAACTTTACATGAAGATACGGAAAGGAGGGTGCTCACATTAGCATTGATTTAGCAGTTAGACATGATTGGAGAAGGGGTGTCGTTCCTCTTTACAAAAACTACTCTAATTGGAATCCTAATGGTGTTGGGATGAAGGATAAAATGGATACTACCTACAATGATTATGACCTTTTGTCACTAGTACATTCAATGGACACATCAATACCCAATGTTCTTCACATTCAACAAGTACTCTTGTATCATCGTTTATTCATCTAATATCTGAGTCAAAAGGATATTGCTAAGCATCTTTGTAGGTCAACAAGGTTTGAAGCACTGGTACAATGATTGTAAGTCCCCTTTAGTTCCTTGGGACAAGTTTGTATATACAATTTATCAAAATTATGTACTCAAGTCATCTCTAAATAATCGAGGTCTAATTGTACAGTTTGTGAAGGTTCTTAATTGTTGGGAATTCATTTACATGCTGATTGTTGTCTTTTCTTTAATGATTGAATTTTAGGATCTTTTTATTCAATAGGATCATATTTATAATTGTCTTGCTAGTTTTTGTCTATGACTCTATTCCATCACCCACTTAGCCTTGGCACCAATCATTCATGTATATCAAGATCAACTTTAAGCAAATTCTAATTGATTTTGTATAATAGTTCACACATTTTGAGAATTTTCTTGTCGATATGCAATCTTTTGATTGTAGATATGTCTGTTGTTCTTGCTTATTTGAAGCCATAATTGGCAGATTCCAAGATTTTGTTCAACAATGTTATATGAGGAGCACCCCCCTCAAATTAGAAAGTACTAATCCAGAAGTTAGAGGTTCATTGTTGGTGAGACACAACAAACCTAGACTGTTTATTCAAAGCCACTGATTGATGGGAGAATCAATGGAAATAGCCCTCGACCATTGGCTAGAAGATCAAGATACAAGTTATAAACATAAATATCTTCCTTTTTTTTAATTTGGGTACTATGTTTAGTAAGAAATGAAGCCATATTCAAAGAAAATCTAAGGATTCCCTCTCGAGTCTTTTACAAAGTTCAAAATGGCTTCAATGCATATGAGCAACCAAGTATATAGAAAAGGAGTAAAACATGGATTTTTTGTTATGGTGCAGCACAAGGGAATCATGAAGACAGTTGATCAGGGGGTATTCTTGTCCTTTTTAAGAAGACAGTGGAGCAGGGGGTATTCTTGTCCTTTTTAAGAAGACAATGGAGAAGGGGGTATTCTTGTTTTTTTTTAGTTTTCGATGGTGCAACTCGAGGGAATCTTGGATACAGTGGAGCAAGGGGCATTCTCGTACTTGTTTTTATTTTTTATGGTGTAGCAAAAGAGAATCCTGGAAAGAGTGGAGTCAAGGTAGTATTTTTATATCAGAGGATCATTGGTGGTAGTTCACATGAAACTTAGGAGTTGGCACAAACAACAGGGAAAACATCATGGTAGAAAATCTATTATTGAAACTAGCTATGTGACAAATTCCAGGTGATTGGTGACTCCAAGTTGGATATTGGTTTGTTTTCATCTAATATCAGCAATAGTCATTAAAGATAGAGGGGCTGATCAATACCACAAAGGATATTGCGGGTTCTTTTGAAAGCATTGGTTTCATTCATGCCATGAGGGAAAACAACTCTTCTACAGATGGATTGTCAAAAATGGCTTTGTCTCTTCAACTAGGAATTCTATCTACTCAGGGGCACAGAGTAGGCAGAGCATTTAATGCATACAAAAACATATTTTCTAATGCTTTGATGCTTTTATGATTGATAGTAGATGTCATGTTTATGAGTTCTATATAGAAAGAAAAATATTTTGCTTCCTTTCGGATGTTGTTTGGTTTTTCTAGACTTCATGAAATGGTCCAAGCCATCAATGGTGCCCCTAAAGGATATAGGAGCCCTGGGTATTACTAGAACAAATTGGTCACCTATGTTACAGTATCTGTCTTCCCACTGATTTGGATCCATATAGATCCCCATCTGCTATAGATACAACTCAGATACATGTCCACTAAGAAATTCCAAAAAAAGAGGGGGGAAAAAGATAAACCCTAACACAAAAGTGGACACCATATTTTCAAATACAACTAGAAACATTTAAACTTCCAAAAGTTAGTAAATATCCTTGATAGCTTTGTTTATGATATAGTTGTAGATAGTACATACATTCTTCAATAGTCAATGGTTAAAACCATGAAGAGTCACCAACTCACTCAATAGTTAACCAGTTGGTTAATAAGAGTACTCAGTTTCTAACATCAGTATATAAATGTCTATAGGCTTCAAACTGATGATTTCAAGGATTACAAAAAGCCTGTTGTTATAAAGAGCTGAATTCATCAAAAACTCTTCATTAACAACAACATGTTTAGCCTCCCAACTATAACATTTTTCTTCAACATTGCATTCGTGAATGTTATTCCAGCAACCTAAATATGGGTGGTTTATTCTTATTCCATAATGGCAATTAATAAGACATTCTACTAGTGATATGCATTCTATAATGTATCTTGATAGCAACAATGTAATTTCAATCAATTCTGCATATAATATATGCAGAATTGATTGAAATTACATTGTTGCTATCTCCATGGGATGCTTGACCATGGACAGAGTGCTAGCATGACACACTTACCTCGAAACAATTTCATGATCCTTCTAGTCTCCCAAATGGTGCTTCAGGGAGTTAAATATTCCCTTTTGGGACCACAAGTGCCCCCCATCTTTGGCAAGTACACTCTTTAATCAACGAAAATAGGTCAACCTTTTTACCCGATTTAGCACCCAGCTAGCATGTTGCATGTTGATTTTGACATGTTATTATGTGACATGTTTATCATAATTTTTCTATCCCCTCACAAACCTACAAATTAAAATGGCATTTATTCTTGACCTCCTAGCAATTTTCTCTCCAACACCTACAATTTTGGGTGTCCACACACATATTTACAAAAAGGAGGTTACCAATTGCCCTTGATTAATGACTCAACAATTTACAACTCCTAACAGATAATTAAGTATGGTTTGCTCCTCTTCCCTTTTTAGATGACTAATTTCTATGTGATCTATCTCTTGTATATGCTCTCTAGATTACTAGGTTTCTTATTTTCTTTACACGTGCTCTTGGATTAATGTTGGGTGTACATATCCATCATCCTCCTCTCTCAAGGAGGCATTGCCACAAGTGTATCCTAGCTTCTTTGGTTATGATTTGGGTCTAGTATCTTCATATTTAGCTGGAGTGAGTGCATCTCATGGTGGTTGTGAATATCTCCCTTCTTGTTTCTATCAATACTCCCTTCCAAATTTCCACCTCAAAGGAATACTTCAACTACAACTTATGGGGTAGGAGGTACATCCTTTTTCTAAGGGCATGGGATATCTCACTCTCTTAGTTTATATATTATTGTTTTGGTTTGTCTACTTCATTTGTGTGTGTGTGTGTATGAACACTAGGAAACCCTTTATTGTATTTTGCGAGAATATAGAGACATTAAGGTACGAAAGGAGACCTAACCCCCTTAATTTGAAGATACATGTTTACTTTCTTGTTTCGTGTCCAAGTAGAATTGTTACAGTAGATTGAATGTAGTAAAGAGTTTTCACCCAACTAGGAAGCTGAAATACAACTCTTCTCCTTCTCTCTTCCATGCTAACAAAAGGGAAATGATGAATGAACCATAATTGTTTACTAATTTGTCTTTGTGTTCAGCATGGATTCAGGGAAATTGCATTTCTGAATGCATAAATGGATTCAACATGTTGAAAATCCCCTAGGAACTCTGATTATACAAACTTAACCACTCAAATCTGCAAATCCAACCATTCCTCACCAGATTTCGGGCAAAATCAAATGGAAAAAATAGCCAAAAAAGAGCCAAAAGGTAGAACGTTTAGACTACGATTTATTTATACAAGTTTGTATTCCTTGATCCAAGGATGGCCTTTTCATAAGTGAGAGGCCATTTTTATCATAAATGTAGGTTGGCCTTCTAATAAATGCATTCACAATATGTTGGGTTATAGTCTAGTGGTTGAGATAGAACATTATTTTGGCTTGGAGTGCTCTATACTATGTATTTTATGTAGGGTAAAAACATTTGTATCCCAACTCCATAATTGTTATTGAAAAATTATGAACATCAATGTTTGCATATCTATACTTTATGTTCTATAAATAATGGCACTGTGTGCCTATGTACAAATTTGGACCGACAGATTGAGTATCACCTCTTGCGTATCTTGAATGCGTTGAAACAAGATTTGATGAGTCTACAAAATTCTCAGCAAGCCTACTCGGCTTGTATCTCTAAAATGAGCCAAATCTAATAGTTTTGGTCAAGCTTAGTGAAATACAGTCAAATTTTCCAAAACACAATGATTTGAAAAAGATTCAAAGAGTATGACCAAGACTCAAAGTTTGACCAAATATGTTGAACGCATATCCATTCAAACAAGACTTGATGAGTATACCAAATTCTAGGCAAGCTTATTTGGCTTAGCTCTAAAAAGAGATGTTTGAGCATTCTAGTCAAACTTAGTCAAATATGGTAAAATTTATCACGATTCACAAGTTTAACTAAGACTCCATGAGTTTGACATTCCCAATGGAAATCATGTTATCATTTGATATTGTCATGTAACCATTCCTAATGGAAATCATGGACTGTTAATACAAAACACAATACAAGTTTCAAAGTCCTACAACTATTTCTTCCTTCCCTATTCTTCGGTCATTTTGTTTTTCCAAATAAATTTTGGAATAAGATCTTGTGCTTGGTAGTATGAAAATTGATGGCACAAAAATTATCCCCTTTTAACTTTACTTCCAATAGAGATATCACAACTAAGAAGTTCTTAGTCAAATAGTAGATTGTCGAGTAATTATAAACATTTACTACTTAGTTTGAAGGTTGGTTCATAGGGTTTTTTTTCTAATCACGTGGATCTACAATTACCTTCAAATAATGGGTATATCTAAAAGAATGTTTAATATCATCTATCTATAATTGGACAAATGGTTATTGCAGCTTATTTTTTCTGAATCAAACTTGGAAAATAACAATATTTTTCATTGGTTGTTTAATGTGCCTAACCAGAAACGAAAACATGCCCAGAGAGAAAAAGTAATCAAAAGACATGGTATAGGATATGATTGGCCACAAATGAGTCTCTAAAGGTAAAAGGAATTAATTCCATAAGTATTTCAAAAGGAGTTTGAAGTAACACTTCATTGTTGCAGGACAACCTTTCAGGAAACACTAAGGATCAAATCCATTTACAAACCACTAGATCCCAGATGGTGGAAGTTGAATTTCGATATGGCACCAAATGGGAGGTCTTAATAAGTTTTTTGAATTATTTATAAAGGCCATTAAGAAGAGGCAAAGACAGATTACTTAATAAGGAGCTTGAAGTTGGATTTGCAATCAAGATCCATGGCCTTGGTAATTGAGGAAGACTTCAAACTAGTAATTGAGACCTTTATTGCCAACTGAACTCTAAAAGGATCAACTAGAGTATTGCTTTAAAAAGGTCATATGGAATAATGATTCTTAGTTTAAATTTAAATTAAGACTCTACAAATTTTACTGAAATTGGTGAATTCATGCTCAAAAGTATTTTTGAGAGAAAGGAATAAGCTAGCTAATGCTCTAGAAATAAGGCAATTTCCCTACATGCTGATTAGATCGAGCTTAATCATGAAGAGATGCAAGATGTTTTTGACAAGGTGGATGGTTAATGGAAGAAATAATTTCATCTTAAAATTGTTTCCACTTCATCTTGGACCCTTGAGAGTGGCTCAAGGTTTTGAAGGAAATCCAATAACAACTAGAGGTGGTTTCTAATTTGAAAGAAATAAAAAGGCATGGCCCCATCTATGCATTGAATAAATATAACATCTTTTTCTCAGCTGTAAAACAACAAGGTTTTCTCATTGATATGATGGAAAAATAAAAGAAGCAAGGGAGGAGTACTTTCAGAGCTAGAGATAAGCAACTCATAAAGGCATCAGAGGAATGTGACAAGAAGAGAGACCTTGATAATCCTACTAGCCATACATTGATAGAAGAATTGAAAATTAGAAGGAAAAAGATTGAAGATGGATCTCAAAGAAGATTGAGTATCAACCTCAAAGATGACAAATGTCTTTATATTGGCATCAGACATATGTCAAGAAGCCAGAGACTAATTTGCCAACCTTTAAGGGTAAATCCAAGACCTAAAGACATTGCAATTGGAGCATGATCATGGAACCTAAAGAGGTGAACAAAAGAAAAATATGGGACAAATTTTGGAGAAACAGAAGATATCAGGAGGCCACCTTGTTTCTATAGCTAGGAAGAGTTTTAGGAAATGTAAGGAGTCCAAAATTTCAAATAGAGAAACTCTATTCAATCCAATAGAGAATCAAATATAGTTTTTCAGATGACTTGCATCAGATGAATTAGAGGAAGTTTATTCCTGAAGATTTTGAGGAGATTATTAGGTGCCATAAAAACAACAAAACAATAATCACAAATAAATGGAAACAACATGAGCTTCCAAATCCTCCCACCCTCAAGCATGAGTTGTGGTGCCTTTATCTCATTTCATTTTTTAGGAGCAAATAAACACATCACAAATGACAATATTACAGGCCTTAACACTCAGACTATTTTGAAAAATTTATAAACAAAGATATCCAAATCACTGGTTTTAGAAAGCAGACAGACCAATCTGGATCTTCGTAAATTGATGTAATGCTTTCTGTAAGTCAATAGCATAAGTCACAAAAAGTTCTTGAATGATTTTAGGGATTAAGCACTGATCATAGTCAATATGTAAAGGATGGTTTATCATAAGTATTCTCGTAAAGAAGTTACTTTTGGATTTTGTATTCATTGCCTACTCGCATGGCTTTTTCTCAGTTATTAATGTAGGTCTATTTTGATATTGTTAAAATTATGGGTTTTCTATTTCTGGAGGATTTCAATTTCTGGAGACTTTATCATTAGTTAAAACCCCCAAAGCAGGGAAAATTTGGCAGAAGCAGACAATGAACTAAAATCCCTAAACTTACTTTGTCACTATCCAGTTTTTGTAAAATGTTACATGCTTCGGTTTCCCCAATAATGAAAGTGATGTCCTTCTCCTTCACATTCCACTTTCAACGATCATTTTGTTGTTTGCTTTCTATTGTGTTGTGGGAATTGGCAAGATATTTTTGTGCATAAAGGGGATGATCCATTTTTTCTTTCCTTGCAACCATTTTAAACAGAAACCATGCACTGCCAATACAAAAAATTGTACTATCTTTACAGTCCTACAACTATTTTTCCCTTCCTATTCTTTAGTCATTCTGTTTTTCCAGATATATTTGCAAAAAAGATGCCATGATTGGTAGTTTAATGGGAAATTGGTGGTTTTTTATGTGAACAAATTCTCTATAATTTTGTTAAACTTAAACTAGAAAATCCCTTAGTCACCATGCATAAGTAATGAGAGTTTTATTTTATTTTCTTTTTGAAAAAATACACATTATATTACAATAAAAATACAACTGTATGAACAACATCAGGCTAAAACTTCACATCGCACCCCCACACCATCCCTCTGGCCCAACATATGCACATATAGCTAGCATATCTTGCTTAGCACAAACTCTAATGTATCATTATCTGAAAAATATGTATTCTAGATGACACCTAGTCAACTAAGTCAAGCTTTGAACACTTAAATTTCTCCCAGATTGAACTTGGACAAGTCACCACTAAAGGTACCTTTGCATCTCCTTCTCCATAGAAACGAAATCCCTGACAAATGAATATCACTCTAAAAACCTCTTCCCTGCTTCTTGATCATCTATATCTCTCTAAGAATGGCATCCTTCAACCTCAAAAGACCAAAAAATAAGATTAAAAACTATGTCACAATCCATCCTCAATTATAGTCTCCTCTTTGTGACAAATTACACATGATTCTTTTTGGTCTCAATCTATGCAACATGACATTAATTGATAGACTCTAATGAATTATCATCCACCCTATTACTCATGATTCTAAAGAGCTTCCGAATTTCGAAACAAATTGACAATACTTGAGCCACCTTTTCTCAGAATCCTGCAGTTTTCATCTTATTTTAAGTCTACCAAGAATGTTAGAACATGTTCTTATAGTGGCATAAAGCTTCTTGCATTATATCTCACGAAGATTTATCATAGTTCTATCTCCAATATTTTCAAATGGGGCCCAGATAATCTATCTACATTTTAAGCCCTAAATATATGAGTATTTTGCACAACTTTAAGAAAGTGACCTCATTTGCAGCTACCAGTAGATGGGACCAAGTAACTGGCCTCCAATATTTCCAAGTTTGCAAGTTTTTGTCCTACAAGTCTCCCCACATATAAAAACCTTTCTTACACAATCTTCTTACACAACAAGAAATGTCTCCCATATGTCATGTTGGTGTTTGAAAACCCTAAAAGGACCTGGCTGCTAGATCCCATGCATTTTGTAGTCCCTGAAATTCCCAATTAAGTTCTTCACCTGTCAAACTTTCCAAATTCTTTTAGATATGTTGAACCATTAACTTGAAGGAAATTACCCCACAATAACATCACAGATCCCAAATAGCCCATTCAATCCATTAACTTGTGAGGTAGTCAACAACCTATGTGTGATGTTAAATTTTTGTGTTGCCTCACCTTTCATTGCCCATAACAATCCACTTGGCATCCAATGCAATCCATTATGCATGAATACTAGTCAGCCCAAGGCCTTCCTTTTCACTAGCAATGCTGCAAATATCTAAGGCAACTAGTGGTAGTTTTCCTCCTTCTTTTCCCCACAGAAAAGAGTGTGGAGTGATTTCTAGCTTCTTATCCCCCTTGTTGCTACTAGACCTGAGTCACTCCAATGTATTGGGTTGCAAGCTTTGTTTTAACATGTGAAATTAAACTATTTTCTGAATTTGAGATTACAACCTTATTAACACCAACATCGGGTCAACATTTTTGTATAAGTTACTCATGTGAAAGTTTCAGGTTTCTTATTGGCATACAATGAGACATCGATGCCACTTTCGTTTGAAGAGTTCATTCTCTCAAAGGGAAACACAAAATGTGGCAACATTTTGTGTTTGACTCCTAGATTACTAGAACTTTTGCAACTATTTTCATAGCATTTAGGAAATGAATGTTTATTGAGAGGAACGGTATCACCTATTGGATGTGGAATATGATTACAATTTGTGTTGTACCTTAATCATCTTAAAAAAAAGATTTTTCTTTGTATCAATCTATTACCTCCTCTCTTCCATCAATTGGCCAATGGTAGGGTCTCCTTCGTTTTGCATCACTTGCAGATACAAAGGTCCAATGACTTGTGATGAGACAAACCAAATACTATCTCATTAGAAATAGAGTTGACACTAAATCCTTGTTAATAACAATGACTTCCAACAACATTGGGAGTTCTATTAGGTTGTTTATCTTCTAGTTGCAAGGTAGATAAGTAATGCATCAAATATTGGTCATGAGAGGAGGATATACTAGTCTTGTAGACTACATTAGCAATGTTACCAAACCCATAGAGATAACATTCTTGATCTCTCAATACAAGTTTATTCTACATACATAAACTAAAAGGGGACAACATCTTTCATGATTTAAGGAAAACGTTTATCCAAAAACTACAAACAAAAAGTACTTTTCTTCTTCCTTAAAACAATTGGCATGACAAGTCTCTCAAATTTCTGTAGAATCCTGGATTCAATAAAAATGTTAGTTAACTGTCTGTTGTTTGAAAATGACTTATAGCGTATTTCTTTTCAAATTCAAAATTATGTTTTTTTATATTTTTACTTTCCCTTGTGCAAGATAACCAAGTTTTCAACCATCTACCCTTTTTACTCATTAAAATCATTTATAGCGGAATTTAAAGATGAAGGACCAGGTAAATAGTAAATACCTATCAAGACATTTGCAAAGTTGAAACCCTGGTAATTATTCACCACCAAAGCCTCACACGACACCTTCTGAGTTTCTTCTGCTCTGAATAAGTGGCTCCACTAGGCTAATAACTGTAACAAATTCTAGTTTCTTCTTCTTTAAATAGGTGGCTCCACCAGTGGCTCCACCACTAGCATCTCTTGCCCATTTTCCCATTCCATCGAGGGGAAATAAGCACGAAAATTCAAGATATGTAAACCGGGCCTTGGGGAATTAGAGATTTTTGGGATGGTCACTAGACAGTAGACTCTTTAGTTCTCACGAATGAACCAGAAAGGTAACAAAGCTCTGATTTTAACCCAATGCATATATGGGCACTGGGAAAATCCCATACAATTTATACCAGGTGGGAGGGCCAAAATGCTCTCAGAAATCCCCTTGTTCTTTGGAAATCGGGAAAAGGGAAGATTGTAGCTACCTAGTGCCCATACCACAAAATCTGGGTGAATTAAACCATAAACCCCGATTTTACCAAATGAAAGGGTGAAGAAGCTATCAAAAATTCCCATACTTCTAGAAATTTGGCTAATGGAAGCTTGTCCCTCCAAATTTCAAGGGAAAAATATAATTTTTTTTCCTCTATCTCTCCTGAAAACAAGGGCTAACATTGTACATTATTTTTCCCCTAAAATATATTACGGGATAATGATATAAGTTCAAAAAAATCACTTTAATACAAAAAATTCACCCAGTAAAAAATTGGAAGCCCCTAAATTTCGCCCCTAAAATCATCTATGCCTATGTAGTCCACTGCGGTACTTCAGGACCACATGAGAAAAATTTCGCCCCTAAAATCATCTATGCCTATGTAGTCCAATGTGGTACTTTAGGACCACATGTTGTTCACAATATTTAATACCCAAATTAATCTTGGATTAATGGATTAGGGTTTTGGTATCTATGGAATACCTAAAAACATTGTATATATATTGTATGGTGAATGGTGAAATTAATACAATGAAGCATTGAAAGGTTTTCTCCCGGTTAAAGGTTTCTGGTATAAATCTCTGTGTACTATGTGTATGAGCCATTGATTAATTTATGTTTTTCTTAAGAATCTATATGCATTGCTTTACTTCACAGATTTAAAACTTACAAAAGAAACCCAACAAACAAAACCTGCGGGCATGGACATAGATATGCCGGAAGAGGGGCAAGGCCGATAGAATGAGGATGCAGTGAGCCAAGTGCAACCCAAAAACCCTATAGAAGCCTGAAGAGTCAATGGGATGTCTCTAAACTAGGAAGAAATGGCCACGCCGGAAGAATCACAGACAACCACATCAGAAAAACCACAAGAGGGAGTAGTGGAATATGTCACTGGATGACCAGAGGAGTATGCCAAAGAACAAACAATGGGGTATGGAACCTCGAGTAAGCCACCACAGTGAAAGGAAAAGAAGACGATATCTAGGTCACTACGCAGACAACCCGTCGCAACAATTGTTTTTCCACGCATACCAGAAGGGATATGTGTACCAACAAATTTGCTAGGCTATGTAGAGAAATTGAGGTACTTAGACCATGATGTAATGGACATAGACAAGTTCCCAGAGTTTGTAAATTCTAACCTTATACAATATCTACTGCAAACTGATATTAAGAAAAGAACAGAAAAAATACAATGGCAAATACAAACATTACATAGAGATTTTTCACCTGGAAACCCAAACCGGGAAAACCAACATATATTATATTCAAACATTTTGTTACATTGTTTACAATACAATATACATATAGGAGCCAACGGCATCCAAAACCCTAACCCAATGACTTGGATTAGTCCAAAACCCTAATTCCTTAACCAGAAATAGAAAACCATCGAAAAAAAACCATGTGCCGAAAAACCACCTAATATCATGTGGTCCCGGAAATATGTCATCCTGGTAATATGTCGTCCCGGAAATATGTCGTCCCGTAAATATGTCGTCCTGAAAAAACAATTTCGGGGGCGCTTCCCCCGAACCCCCGTGCGGGGGGCTCCACCCCCCTGTACCCCCCTCTAACCCCCCTGCGCACCCGACGCAGGCGCTCAGACACTACTACTCATGCAAAGAATATAACACATACCCAACATTCTCCCACTTGTTGTTTTATTTGCACACAGGGGGTTACAGGGTTACATAGTCAATAATCCAGGGCAACAATGCCCATGGATCCTCTACACCAAGAGAACTTCTCAGTGCTCACAGATTTTGTTAATGAATCTGCAACATTCTTCAAAGTGTCCACCTTCATCAATGATACTTTATTTTCTTCAATCATGTCACTTACAAAGTGATATTGAACATCAATGTGCTTGTCTTTGAATGATAAGCATGGTTCTTTTTCATAAAGATTGCACTTTCAATATCACAACCTATCCTTACAACTTCCTGTACCAACCCAATAACAGAACACAATCTTTGTAATCTTATTGCTTCCTTGCTTGCATGGTGGTTGCCATGTATTGATTATGTAGTTGAAAGTGCCATAACTGTCTTTGCTCTGTCAAATTAGCCACTCCAAATGGGTTAAGCACCAGCTTGTGGATCTCCCTGATCCAAATCTATCCTAATGCTGCACATCCCACAGAAAGCCATGTATATACGACCCTCTTTCAATCCGAGGTCTTCCTTAGTAGCACAATCCACCTTCATGATTACCATGAAATACACAGCCCTTTCTTGTTGTCCAATATGCTCCTTCCCACAGTTTTGACTTATACACGCTCAAACTCCAACACTGTCAATGAAGAATGTATGCGATTAGTCACAGGACCATTACATACATCCAGCTTGCCAACTGTACTTGCATATGGAACATGAGACATGTCCTCCTCTTCTTCATGTGTCTTGGGACAAAAATCCGTAGATAACTTTATACCAACAGGAATAGGAACCTTAATTGGTTTACATTCCTGCATAATAAACCTATGCAATATTATACCGACATATTTTCCCAGTTTAACCGAGTTTCCTCCTTTTGATCTCTTTTAATTTCGTACCCAAAGTGATTTGAAGCATAACAAGATCCTTCATGCTCAATTTGGGGACAATTTGGAGTTTCCACATCGGATAATCTCCTTGTTGTTTCCTATCAACAACATGTCATCTACATACAAGACCAAATAAATCAAATGATCACCAATTAATTTAGAATGAGTGAAGTCCTCTTTGCTTCTTTTTTGAAGTGAGTCCCAATATATAAATGTGTCAAATTTTTGATACCACATCATAGTGATTGTTTTAAACCATCAGGGACTTTTCATCTTGCATACAGGCTCCTTCTTTCCCTTCCACGTACTTGCTTGTACAGGGACTTTTTCAGCTTGCATACCAGCTCCTTCTTTCCTTTCACAGCATAACCTTCTGGTTTCTTCATAAAGATTTCTTCTTCCATATCCCCATGCATGAATGTTGTCTTCACATCCATCTGTTCTATTTCAAAATAAAATGTAGTAGCAACAGATAACACAAGCAATGGAGCTCATGGAGAAGTTCCAAGTGATCACAAGGGAGATCAACAAAGCACACAGGGGTTATGTGGCTCGGGACGAACCACATATCAGTGTTGAATGCCTATTGGAAGCAGTCCAAATCGGAAAGAAAGACATGCACTAGGAAATTGACAACTGGAAGCAAGAATAACATGCGTGCATGCATGGAAGACCTAATGACGTTAGGGTTAGGGTTTTTGTAATACATTGTAATGATTGATGAAACAAAAACACACACACACACACACATATATATATATATATATATATATATATAGATAGATAGATAGATAGATAGATAGATAGATAGATAGATAGAGGAGGTTTTTTGGAATATAGATGGTTTTTGATGGAGAATCATGTTTTGATAGAGATTTACTCGCATGAAAAGGAGTTTTAGTTTGTAAGACTCTATCATACAACCCAATTTTGTAAGTTGTTGAGTTGTAGAGGGCCGGGAGGGTATATATTGAGGGTTGTATCATAGGCTGAGGAGCCTGGTGTGATCTAGTCCGCCTCATAATAGATCTTGACCTGACTGACGATAAGTTGTAAAGCGCACAATGCTGTAGTTTTGGAACTACCATAATAGAAGAGCTTGAGAGCCAGATCTTTGTGGACGTAGCCCAGGAGGGGGTGAACCACGATCAAACCTATGTTATGTGATTGAATGCTTGTGGCTCTTTTACTGTTTATGAGTAGATGTTAGCATGATGAATGAATGAACTAATTACATTATATGCATAATTGGGAATGACAATATATTGCTTTAATAAGTTAAATAGAAATATCAATGCACACTTCTCATATCTCCATTCAATCCTGGACTGCAAACACTTGAGTATTACAGTCACCCATTAAGACTATCTCGGGTGAGACTGCGTAGTACACTCTGTGCACCGCGTTGCCTTCTGGTTTACCGGGAGGGCCAATAGTTTTAGAGGCTTTGTTGGAACCCTAGTATACTTGAACCTAGTTCAATCATGTTAAAGGTATAACTCAGACAAACTAAACCAACAAGTGGATATCATCAAATAAGGATAAGAGAGGGATATGAATGGAAGATAACTTTCAAAACTAATAATGGACTATATGAATGGTTGGTTATGCCTTTGGGAATCACAAATGCTCCAGGTACATTTATGATGTTAATGAATGAGGTTTTGAAAGCATTTATTGGGAATTTTGTGATAGTGTATTTAGATGATATCTTGATATATAGATGGAAAAGAGAGGAGCATCTGAGACATATCAGAATGGTTTTGAGTACTCTGCAAAAAGAAAAGTTGTTGATCAATTTGAGGAAGTGCAAATTTATGAAGAATGAGCTGGTATATTTGGGATTTGTAATATTTGAAGGAGGATTGAATATGGATGTAGAAAAGGTTCAAGCCATAGTGAATTGACCTACTCCCATAAATGAATTTGAGGTAAAACATTTCCATGGACTGTCAAGTTTGTATGGGAAATTTATTAGAAATTTCAGCCATAAGCCCCAATTATTGAGACCATAAAGGAGAATAGACATCCATTTAAGTGGAAAATGCCAGTTGATAGAAGTCTTCAGGTTTTGAAGAAAAAGATCACTGAACATCATGTGTTATCTTTACCAAATTTTGACAAGTTGTTCTAGGTTGAGACTAATCCAAGTGGGACTTCAATAGGATATTTCCTAAGTCAAGGGAAAATATCAATTGCATATTTTAGTGAGAAGTTGATTGAGGAATATCAGAAGTATTCTTCTTATGATAAGGATTTTATGCAATTGTGCAGGAACTGATGAAATGGAGACATTACAGTATTCCCAAAGAGTTTGTTCTTTACACTAACAATCATGCATTACAAATTATAAGTAGTCAACCAAAATTGAATCAAAGACATACTAAGTGGGTTGAATTTCTACAGAATTTTACATTTGTAATTAAGAACACTAGTGGAAAAGAAAATAATGTTCATGATGCATTGAGTAGGATTAATTTTCTCTTGCAATAATTCCAAGTCAGCACTTTAGGATTTGATGGTTTAAAAGAAATGTATCGATATGATGCAGATTTCAAATATGCTTATGCAACTTGTGAAAATCCAGTTGATGGTAACATAAGTCAATAGTTGGACTATATGATACAAGAAGGACTGATGTTCAAAAGCAATATATTATGGATACTAAAGTGTTCAATGGGGGAGAATGTTATCAAAGAAAAGAACAACGGAGGACAATCATGAAATTTTGGACAAGATAAAACTTGTTCTAAGGTGAATTCTTTTTATTATTTGTCATGTATGAATAATCAAGTAAAAGCATTTGTAGAAAGATGCAGAATTTGTCATCATGCTAAAGGGAGAAGTCAGAATACAGGGTTGTATCATCCACTACCCATTCCAAGAAGAAAATGGGATGTAGTGGTATGGACTTTGTGTTGGGATTGCCAAGAACACATAGAGGTAATCATTCTATCTATGGTGTGGTAGATACATTTTCGAAAATGGCTCATTTCATTGCTTGTACCAATACTAGTGATGCAACAAATGTTGCAAATTTGTTCTTTAAAGAGGTGGTAAGATTGCATGGTTTACCCGAAAGTATATTTTATGACATAGACACTATATTTGTGGGACATTATTGGAGAACATTATGGAAGAAGGTTGGTACTAATCTCAGTTTTATCTCAACCTATCATCCATAGACTGATGGGAAAAAGGAGGTAGTAAATACAAGTCTGGGAAATATTTTGAGAATCCTTGTGAATGAGAATCGCAAGCAATGGGATCAGATGCCTGCTCAATCTAAATTTGCATATAATGAGTCACCAAATAGAATCGTAGGGATGATTCCATTATATATTTTGTATGGAATGCATCCTATGGGAGTGTATGAGTTGAGAAATTTGGGAAAACGAGAATTAAGAAGTGCTCATGGTGAAGATTTTGCAGTAAGTATGCAAGAGTTTGTTATTGCAAGATTTTCCTCACCCTATGAAAATTTTCTTAGAAGGCCTTTTTCCATTTCCCTATGCAGACTTGAAGTCCCTTTTTGCAAACCTTAGAGTTAAAAACAATTTTTTTCCACATATACATGCCCTACCTATTATACATCATGCGTATATGCAAGTTGCACCATTACAGCTAGTGTGCATCGGGTTTTGTGCCCAAAATTAAAAAATGGTGTCGTGTTTCCATGTCACATCATGAGATCCATGATCCTTGACCTTCCATATACTGGAAACATTTCGACTCAACCTTTCAGTTCCACTTGAAGGATATAAATGGGCCAAATCTAAGCTATGGAAAAGAGGAGAAGAATTAAACTTTGAAAGAAAAGTTACTCTAGAAAAATTATTCACTTCATATTGAGTATGCATCCCTTTATCCTTTAAGTTTGAACAGATGGTTAGACCCCCAAGATCTTCCCTACATGATTGAGAACCTCATTTTATCTCTTATATGAGCTTTCCTTTGGTGGACGATTGAAGTGGTGGAGTCCCAGCTTGAAGGGACTTAGTTTCTCGGTTCCGAACAGTGTCGGCACAAAAGTTTGTAATTCATTCGCTTCTACTAATTACATTTTAATATAAATATTATTTTCTCATCCAATTAATAGCTTGAAAATATTTGAATTGTTATTCCATGGGCATATTTTTTATGAATGTTGATCGATTATGCTATTGGATATGCTAACATTATATATTATCACCATATACTTGTGTTTCTTGGTTGTTGAGGACAAGTTGTAGGTGTATTGATTTGAGTCAAGTGATCAATGGTGGACTTCATCGAACGCCTGGATGAGGTAGGATATTTATCTTTTCTCATTAGAATATTTGTTTATATAGCATACATGAGATTAGAGTTGATTTCTGCAGTCATTTTCGTCTGTTGTGGTTTACCCCTAGCCATAGAGAGATTTTTCTCGTAACATAATTGACGACCATACTGGGGAAAGAATCTTCTTTTCGGGGTTTGGAGTGTTTTTCTCCTTTGATTTCTCTCATTTATATTGAGTTTCTTGTCATATGACTTCTTGACAGTCTCTATTAATTCTGAGTCTGAGTTTATTATCCTTCTCCTTAGCCTGGCTTTGTTTCACTAGTTTCACGACCACACCTTTTTTGAGTAAGAAAGGCCACTAAAAAAACGTTGATAATTTAAAATTGGTTAGAAAAGATTTTATTTTCTAGGGTGCACAAACTAGCTTAGGATTTAGAGCCTTGGAATAGGATTTTGTGAGTAAACTTCTCCAAGTCTATTAAATCAACATATGTGTATGACTAAGGGAGTGGTGAAATCCATCGTATAATTGGTGACGTCAAGAGGCTCCAATTACACCAGATTTAAGCACGAGGTTGCGTGAGGTTGGTTGTAGGGATACCCCCCCAATACCTTTTAGTGTGAGATATATTTCTAGGGATCTACTCATATATGGGGATCTTGATAGTACCTTTACCTCTATGAGAGGTGGTTCTTTCGAGGTTTCGGGCTTTGTTGCCCTTCCCATATGGTGGATCGGACTTCTGACTATTCACTTGCACATCGGTTATATCATGGTTGCTTATTTTCTTGACATAGGTACCACATAGGTTACTTGCAGGGGTTATACTGTAGGTACCCTGGGTCAGATAAGGTTTGGAAAACACACAACCTTTATGGAGGATTACCTCTCTGGAGGTATCTGACTGATTGGTTGTTAAGCCCACGAGGGCCCTCATAACTGATTCTGATACCTCCTATCTTTAGCAGGGAGTCTCAGGCTCCTCTTGGGCAAGGCATACCTACTTTAGGGAGGGAGGCCCTTTCAACCACTTTATCCTGTTTGTATGCTTATTAGCCTTTTGTTTATTTTATTTTGGTGTGCTCTTTGATTATTAGTTGACCTTAGGATTTTATATTACACTGTGAGTTTTCATTATCATGGATAGTGGAGTCCCTTTGGCTCCCTCTTTTAACACTACCTCCCCCATGACATTCACTCATTTCATGGGGATAAATCCTTCTATGTTTCATAATGGTATGTATAATTATGATACTCAGTCAATGCCTTGGGTCTCTAATCATTTTCCTCTTGATATGCCAAACATTCATTCACCCTTTCCATCCTCTCCCTCGCATGCCTATATGAATCTTGGTTTTGGATCTAGGGGCACGATGGCTTCGCTGTATGCATATTCATTTGATAGAAGTCTTATCCCTCAACCAACTCTCACTATGGAAGGTTGGAATCTCCCTTCTTAGGGATCCAATCATTGCTTCATCCTTCCAGGAGAAAGTTCTCAAATGGGTGGTTATTCTACTTATTACACCCCATCAGTTTATCCATTGGTTGCCATGCCATTTCCTACGAACATTATTCCCATGGCAGGTCTCCATATGTCCTCTGGTATTTCATACAGAGGGAATCAATTTCATGGTATGGGCTACCCCCTTCACAGAACCCCTTCACACGAGGGAAATATATATCGTCACCTGAATAACCCATGCCATGCCTTTGTCTCTTCACAGACATTTTCTTCAGTGATGATGCTTGTAAAAATATCTATGGATCAATTGGGCAGAGGATACTACCTTCCTAGGTAGGGACAGGGTGTCGACCAAAATCCTTCCTGGCCTACAATTTCTCAAAACCAGTCTTTCCCAGGACCTTGGTCTCAAATTCCAAAACTAACCGCTGCCACTAGTCCAGTCACTACAAGTCATATTGGAGTTCCATCACCATGCTCTCCTAGTCATGTTGGAGATTTTTCTAAAACCTCAGCAAGCCACGTTGAAGACCAACAACCGACCGCTAGAAGTCATGCTGGGGGGAAAAATCTAGTCTCCCTGAGCCATATTGACTTCACATCTCCAACTATGGCCATCCATGTTGGAGACTCATCGTAAACCTCTATACATCATGTGGGGGATGAACCACCAGCCTCTACCAGTTACGTAGAGTGCATGTCACCATCCATTGTGAATGACGCTAGGAGAATTCATATGATTATGAAGCCTAGATGTGTAAGATGTAATCCCAAGTTCCTTTGTAGGATTTGCAAAGGAGATCACCTTACTTGTTTGTGAAGCCTAGATGATTGTGAAGCCTAGATGTGTAAGACGTAATCCCAAGTTCCTTTGTAGGATTTGCAAAGGAGATCACATTACTTGTTTGTGCCCTACTAATGCTATGGTACAATAAGTGTGGTCCTTTCCCAGGGGCCCTTCGGGTTCTGAGTCGTCTTTGGTTTCCCAACACTTCATTTCTCCTTTGATTGACACAAAATTCATTCCTGTGCAATCATCACTTGTCCCCGCTTATGTTTTAAGGAGTGAGACATATTTCGACCATGTCATTAACATCTATAGTCCTACACCTTCTGAACAAGAGAGAGTTTTACTCTCCCTGAGTACTCTCCCTCCAAGTCTTCAAGAGATTCCCTTTGACTGGGATGGTCTTGTGGGGTATCAAATTCCTTCTCCTATGCCTTTTTACATAAGAGGTGTTCTCCGATATATCGTTGAGAAGGTAACCTCTGCTAGCACTTTATCCTCCTAGACCTGGAAATATTTGGGTTTTCCCAAGCTTGTGTCTGCTATTAGTAAGTTGCTGACCTTTCATAGAAATCTTGCATGGGAGCCTTGGCCTCCCCCATGACATGCCGCTTAGAAACCCCCCAACGAGTCTGATTTAATCTCTTTTCTGACTCCATCAAAAAGAGAAAAGATTGTCGAGTGAACTTGTCTCTTTCACAATCGTAAATTGGATTTGAAAGGATGTCTATTTGGTGCAAGTTTATCCCTTTTTCAAACCAAGTAGACGAATATTACAAAAAAGGACATTTTTTGGGTGTTAAGTTGTAATTGCATCTCATTCTCTTGCTTGCAGTATTGATCCTATTGTTGTTTCTTTGTTTTGCGTTATAAGCCTCTCACCTCAGTAGTTTGTATCATCATCCAAGCAAAGCCTTGTTTATATCCTTTGCAAATTGACACCCTATACCTAAGAGGAAACATTCCCCTGAGTGTCCATCTCCTGCATGCACCGCCTTGCATTGAGCATAGGTATGTTCCACTACTGGAACTATATTTCTTAATTGCGACACTCATTTCCTCCTCTATATCATAGCATTCATTTGACTATGAAAAACCAAAAACAATACGGGTGGGAAAAGAATATTATCTTATATTATTATTTACTTGTCTATGTGCATTTATGAATGGTGTTTCTATACTTCGTAGACTAGACTTAGTTTATGGATTAATTATGGTGCAATATTCATGAATGAATGTGGGAATCTATATAATAATTGAGAACATACATAAGATAAAAAAAGGAACAATGAATCAAGTATATGCCTCCCTTTCCCTTACTACTATAGAATTCGAGTTCTTGCAGAAACAATAGATACCTCAGGTGAGACTTCATCTGCATAAGAAGGTGATGTCGAGAGGGTCGGTGTCTGGTGGGTTTATTGGTCATAGTTAAACCAAACCTTGTGTCTTACAACCCGTGCCCAAACTAAATAAGCCAACAACTACCTTATTAAGTTACATTAATACATTGTGTACACCCATGGTGAATAGTGAAAAGTGAATATTCAAGTACATAATTCTTAAATAATATTGTTTAATGATATATTTAGTTTTTTACTTTTAGAATGTTATTATCAATCTAGCTTATGTTGACTTTAGTTTTGAGGTATGATATTATAACAATGTAAATTGTGAAATGTGTCATATTAGTAATAGTATAGTCTAAATTAAGTTGTTTGGTATGATTCTCTAATGATAAAATCATTGTACTTTGATTTGTGACTAACCCTACTTGATTTTTTTCAATTTTTTTGGTAATCAATAATAGTGTTAGCAAAAAACACTAAGCATTTTGTTTCGGGCTATAAATTGTCATGATCTAATTCATTGTGACTCTAAGAAAATGAAAAGTATACTACCTAATTTCTCTAAACCAAATACTTAAATTGTATGTTAATGGAAATTAGATAAAATCACCCAACCTTTTAGATACTAAAACTTGTCCTTTATTGCTAGCGGGGAAATTCCCCCTATTACTATACTCGGACAGAGTATAGCCAGAGCATTGATATCCCTTAAAAGATGGCTCTATTTCTAAACTACCCCAAACAATCTGACCTTAAAAGATAAGAGAAGGAAAAGAGGGTGTACCTAGGTCCTTTTGGCTGGTGTAGATCTCCTTCTCCTTTGTAGTTTCTTGGAATATTGGTCTCCTCCCAAAGCTGGCCTGTGAACAATTTAGAAAAAAAAGCTATAAGATATTATATATCTATTTATCAATGTTAGGGTTCAGATACAAATGTGAATGCATTAATCAATTAAGAAAAAAAACACAATATTTGGGACATAAACATAATTCTTTTATTCAGATGTGAAGATTACAAAAAGTTACAACATTCTTGTCAGAAGACGCTCTGTGAACTTGGTTTGAGCTCTTCTTACTACTTCTTCGAGTACATCATTCCCATAATACCTATCACAATCAATTGATATCCTTGGGAAGTAGAGAATGGATTGTATAGGAAGAGGGATGGAGGTGGATTGTTGAGGCCAAATCACAGAAATGGATGAAAAGATTGGGTTAAAAGAGAAAGGGATTTTGGCAGGGTTTCTCTGTTCTAATGATTGATGATGGAATGGGACCCAAATACCTCTTTTTATATGAAAAATTGATAGTTATTCAGTTTGGGGATGGGCTACAATGGGTGAATTGGTTTGGAAACCCTCGATAGCCCATAAACTCTGTCGAATTCCTTGCAACTTTTTATTTTTTGCAACTTTTGGAGGTAAACACGGGTTGTTTAGTATGAAGCTAGAGTATGCACATGGGATGTCTAGTATGCAACTAGATTATGTACATGGGATGTATAGTATGAAACTAGTGTATGTACGCAGGAAGTAGTGCAACAAAGAACGTACATGATCCAAAAAGTGGTTTTTTTAAAGAGATATCCTTAGCCGTAATTTGGAAAATTGTGCAAGTAAAAAGGCCAATGCCATGTATGCATAGGTAGGTCATTTTAGGGTATAAAATACACCCCCTAATGTGTGAGGCCAAAAGATAAACTGATGGATAAAATAAATAACAATATCTTTACCCGTGGGAAGGAACAAAATCGAGTGAGCCTGGGACCAGAGTTAGAGAGGTATCTATCTGCAAAACAAGAATAATATCTCTGAGGTAAGCATACCCATGCTCAGGATGAACTAATCATGGCTGCCAATTAAGTACACTACAGATCCATGTCATAGAAATTTCTATATAAAGTGTAGCCATGAGAAATACATAGAATATCTACAACTCAAAATTACTTGATGATATTCAAATACAATACAATATGCATATTCAAGAAGAATCAACTCCTATGGCTAGAGATGAGGACTTCATAGCTCGAGTAACAACTTCAAGATATTCAACAGCTCAGGTAGGAGTACAATAGGAGTGTAAGACTCACTACTCTGAGGTCTTCAACGCATCGTTAGGGAAAGACTAGAGAATCTCAATCATCAGGAACAAAACTTCGTCGATTTTGAATCTGGACTTGACTGGACTTACGGGATGGTCGACTCATGAAATTCAAGAGACAAACTGCAGAATGGTCGACTCAGGTTGGATAAAAGTTTCGTTGGACAAAAACATGAAATATGATCAGACTCAGGAAATGTAATATTGACATAAGTCTGTGATGCAGGAGGCACCGCAAACTCTCCATATGTTTGGAAGAGTAACCAAATGGAGGAGGACACGGCTCTATGTAGCAAGAACAAATTCCTAAGGTCATACTAGATCCCAATTCTTGGAAAACAAATGGAAAGATGTGCTTTGTAAAAGGGCCACTATCTTGCTTCTGAAAAAAAAATTGATATATCATGGCCCCTATTTTTGGAATATTTGATTTTTTTTTGTCTTTTTCAAATTTTTAATGAGCTTGAAAAAGAATAAAAGAATTCTACGTTACAAAGGAGGAACAAGTGTCGTGAGAAAGAAAACTAGTTCCAAGAGCATGGAACATACTTATGCTCAAGGCAAGGAGACATGTGCACGATAAGGACACTCAGGGAAAATTCCTCCATGGGTCAAGGTGTCAGATCACAAAGGAAAACAATGCTACAAGGCTTGCATATAAGGAATGATTTAAATGTTTAGTTGATAGCAACATGGAGCTAACATTAGGCCAAAGACGCAAAGATGAGATCCACAATGTGATTAAGCATGACACAACAAGACTCCTTCCATGTGAATTTTTATGAGCCCAGAGAAGGTAATCTCTGTT
>SNQJ01S0014491.1:17032-28259 GCA_010110895.2 Picea sitchensis | reverse complement strand
CCCCCCCTCTGCACTCCCTCGCGTGGAAGAGTGTACATACTTCTGGGGTGTAAATACTTCATGGGGTATAAACACGGCTGAAAGCAAGGACCTCTGAATCAGGAAGATAATCAGGCTCCACAACCAACATGTAGGGCCATTGACACAAACAAAGAATGAAGCTCTTGATGGAAGGCATGACCCATATCGCATCATAGAAGAAGCACATCATTGTTATAGTTTTATGTATGAGAGAAATACACCCACATCACAATGAACCCCCACTCTCTAAAAAGGAAAATTTGAAGATTAATTATCAACATCACCCCCATTTCTCCATGCACAAAATTGTTAAAATTGGTTTAAAATTGGTCAAATTCGACAATATTTTAACTGATTGTTTTAATTTCAAGAATGGAGGGAGGGGGGGGTGATTTCCAACATTGATGTCCTTTACGACTATAATACCCGTAGTACAGAGTCTATAACTGAATCTATTTTGGAAAATTTTCCTTTGCGGCCTCGAATTGAATCTCAACGTCCAATCTTTCGCACTGTACTGCTCTCCTCATACAAATTCTATGGAGAGATTCACAGGTTCAATTGGGTGTTGAACCCCTTTTCCTTCCATGGGACAAAACATTAGAACCACATGCTTATTTTCTTTACAAAATTCCACAAACTTAACCCACAATTAGATTACCAGAGTGAAAGCTTCAACATCCGTCAATTTGCTTTTGAACTGACAGACAGATGTCTTCTACGTGGTTGGAGTTATATTTTGGAATTCAACAGCCTTGGAACACTCCAATGAGTCACTTTGAATCCCTTTCAATCATGAACATTGATTCTTTACCAAGCGGACGGTCGGATTTGAATCTCAGACTGTTGTCCAGGGTCATTCTGCAACCATTGATCAATACCAAGTGGATGAAAAAGATCTCATCTTGGGATTTTCTAGAAATCCTCATCGTTAATCGTCCTAGAATGGACGATCCAGATCTCGTTCGGAGTGACATATTCAGAGTGAATTTGGGAGTGCATCTCCAAGCATCCAAAAATGCTCTCTGATGGATGCTCTAGAATACTCCCCTAATCTCTCTAATAGAAAACTCAGAGCTATCGCATGCAAAACAAATCTATGAGGGAATATTCCTCGATGTTTTTCTTCAATACCTTTACACTAAATTGTTGGAACATGCTCTGAAACGACAACTCCGATGGGCAGTCCATATTGTTTCCTAGATATTTCTGATGGACGACTTAGATTTGTCGCCATAATACTATGGCCGGGGTAAGGTTGGGCGAAAAACTCCGAATCAAGGTAGATCATCGATGGATATTCCTTGAAAAGTTGGTCGGATGGACGGTTGTATCTTGCTCTCAGGCTTGAAACGTCGGAGTGAAAATTTTGCAAGGACTCTAATTTGACAACTCCAAATCATGCGCAACCTATCGACTTCAAGTCTAATGGACGATCAACGAGAGTCATTGATCTGGTAGAGCTCCACTCCAAGATTTAATCATAGTCATTGAATTCTAAAACACTAAAAATTGCAAAATACACCGAATTTGACTTTGATTATTTGATCAATCCCTAAAATCATGATCGCCTGCAATTCTGATCATAAAATGCAAACATAGAATTTGATTATCACACACATGGAGAACATAAATTCATGAACACATGTATATTTCACTGATAGAAGGAGTGAAATATGACAATGGTGCTTTGTTCCTTTGTGGTCTTTCATACCTTTTCAAAAACACACAGCCACACACTCTGCAAACCTTCTGACCTCTCTAATTACAACAATAATCAAAATAAAAACATAGAGCTCTCAAGTATCTCTCACCTAAGATAATTTTGAGCTATCTCAACAAGCCCTAATTATAGACAATATCCCTACATATCACAAAAAAATCATTGACAATTAAAATTTATTCGATAGAAGACATCTGCCAATTTATCTTTTAGAAATGTCTAACTATTCAATAAAAAAAAAAAGGGAACCAACTCCCTTGGTAAATGTTTTATGACCACTTGGATCAATCTCAAAATTTCACTTGGTAGATGCTCCTGCACTAGACTCACGGGGAAGAAAATAATTGTTCAAGAGATCTTCAACATTTATGCCATACTTGTAGATTTTTTTTGTTTTCATCCAAGTAGTATCTTCCTCTGGCTTATTCTTCCACTTAATCAAATACTAGAAGTAGTCTTTACCTATGGTCCTTCTTTCTACTTTCTTGTCCAATATTGATTCAATCTCTTTCTAAACTGCCTTAGGAAATTGTTCTTTCCATTCAATGGTTTTATCTTCATCACTTACAGGATTATCTATTGGAACATCCTCCGTCCCTCTGAAGGAATACAAATATGAAACATTGAATATTGGAGAAATTCCAAATCAGCTGGAAGTTCAATCTCATAAGCATTAGCAGAAAATTTCCTCAATATTCTGCAAAGTTCAATCTTTTTCAGCTTCAATTTGTTGTAACTCCCCACTATAAACCTCTCCTTTCTCAAATATGCCATGACCAAATCACTAGCCTGAAAATACACTTGTCTCCTTTTCATGTATGCTCTCTTTTTATATTTACCACTGCTCTCATGCAACCTTTGCTTGACACTTTCCTACAGCTCTTGCATTCTTACTGCAAAATCCTCATCATGAGCACTCCTTAATTCCTATTTTCCCAAATTCCTTAGATCATATACTCCTCTTGGATGCATTCCATACACAATCTGGGATGGAATCATTCCTCTTCTTCTATTTGGTGATTCATTGTATGCAAATTCATCTTGAGAAAGCATCTGGTCCCATTGCTTAGGATTTTCATACACAATACTCCTCAAAATATTCCCCAAATTCCTATTCACTACTTCTATTTTCCCATCAATCTCTCAGTGATAGGCTGAGCCAAAACTGATATTAGTACCCAGTTTATTCCATAGCGTTCTCCAAAAATGGCCTACAATTTTTTTATCATGATCTGAAACAATGTTTATGGGTAGACCATGCAGCCTCACTATTTTTGAAAAAAAAATAGATTGGCAATATTAGTTTCATCATTAGTCTTCCTACAAGCAATAAAATGAGCCATTTTTTAAAATATATCTACCACAACATAGATTGAGTTATTCCCCTTTTCTGTCTTTGGTAATCCCAATTCAAAATCCATGTCGATCGAATCCCATGGTTTATTTGGAATAGGTAGTGGTTGATACAATCATGTGTTCTAACTCCTCCCCTTAGCATGCTGACAAATCCTGCACTTTTCCACAAACTTCTTCACCTTATTCTTCATACATGGCCAATGATAGAAAGCATTTACCTATGCAAAAGTCTTGTCTTGACCAAAATGTCCTGACATTCCTCCATTGGGATTTTCTTTAATCGGATTCTCCCTCATTGAACACTTTGGTATGCATAGTTTATTGTTCTTGAACAACAACCCTTCGTGTAGCATGTAGTCCAACCACTGGCTTCTATTTATGGAAACTAGGTTTTCACACGCTTCATAAGAATCCTTGAAATCTGCATCATCCTTATACATTTCCTTTAGATCATCAAAACCTAAAGTGTCGACTTGAATTTCTTGCAAAATCAAATTAATTCTACTTAATGCATCAACAAATTTATTAGTCTTACCACTTGTGTGTTTAATCAAAAAGGTAAAATTTTGTAGAAATTCAACCCACTTGGCATGTCTTTGATTCATCTTTGGTTGAATACTTATAAACTGTAATGCATGATTGTTAGTGTATAGTACAAAGTCTTCGGGCATGAGGTAATGCCTCCACTTCTTAAGTGCTTGAACAATTGCATAAAATTCCTTGTCATAAGAGGAATATTTTTTTTTTCTTCATTTAATTTCTCACTAAAATATGTAATTGGTCTTTGCTCCTAACTCAAGACAACTCCTATTGCAGTCCCACTATCATTAGTCTCAACTTGGAAGGATTTATCAAAGCTTGGCAAAGCTAATATAGGATTTTCAGCAATCTTTTTCTTCAACAGTTTAAAACTTCTATCATTTACCTCTGTCCATTTAAATGTTTGTTTACTTTCTTTGATAGTTTCTACAATAGGTGCACATATCTGACTGAAACATCTAATGAATTTTCTATAAAAACTTGCAATTCCATGGAAACTTCTTACCTCAAATGTATTTCTTGGGGTTGGCCAATTCACAATTACTTGAACCTTTTATGGGTCCATCAAACCTTCTTCAAATACAACAAACCAAAAATATATCAGGTTCCTTTTCATAAAGTTGCATTTCTTCAAAGTTATCAATAATTTTTCCTTCTGCAGGGTACTCAAAACCATCTTAAGATGTCTTACATGTTCCTCCTTTGTCTGGTTGTAAATCAGAATATCATCTAGATACTATCACAAACTTTCTAATAAATTCCTTTAAGACCTCATTCATCAACCTCATAAATGTACTAGGATCATTCATGAGCCCAAAATGCATCACCAACCATTCATACAGTTCACTATTAGTCTTAAACGTAGCCTTCCATTCATCTCCTTCTCTTATCCTAATCTGATGATACCCACTTTTTAAATCAATTTTTGAAAAATATATTTCCCCACTTAAGCAATCCATCAAATCATCTATTCTGGGTAATGGAAATTTGTACCTTATGGTAATTTTGTTAATTTCCCTGGAATCAGTGCACATGCGCCATCCACCATCCTTCTTTGGGATGAGCATTGTTGGTACATCACACGGACTCAGAATTTCTTTCACCAAACCTTTGTCTAACAACTCCTATACCTGCTTCTTTATCTCTTCAATCTCTTGAGGGGTCAGCCTGTATGTTGTTTTGTTAGGAAGACTTTCTCCAAGTGTCAAATAAATATGGTGACTAATAATTCTCAGTGGAGGTAAAGCATTAGGTAATTCATCTACTATGATATCAACAAATTCATCAAGCATACCTTTAACTTCAATAGGAAAATCATCCAGAATTGTAGTAGTGAGTATTACATTTGGCTTACCAACAAGAGAAAAATGTACCTCCTCTTTCTTCTTGACTTCTTGTAGTAGATCCTTCCCACTCACCAACAAAACACTAGGTCTAGGTTCTTCTTTCATTGATTCATCCTTCAAGGGCATCAGCACATGCTTATGCCCATCTTTCTCTAGGGAATAATTGTTTCTCCTTCCATCATGAATAACCTTCATATCATACTCTCATGGCCTTCCTAACAGAATATGGCAGACATCCATGGGCATTATATCACATAACACCTCATCCTTGTAAGTACCAATTTGAAATTCCACCTTACACTTCTCATTCACCAAAATATTATGTCCTTAATACAACCAGGACACTTTGTAGGGAGTGGTATGTGGCATCCTCTTCAATCCCAACTTATCTACCATCTCTATGGAAACCAAAGTATCTGTACTTCCATTGTCAATGACAGTTTCGCAACACTTCCCCTTTGACTTACATATAGTTCTAAATGGACTTTTTCATTGTGTCGACTCACTTGTCTCTTTATCTGACTTGAACAAGATCCTCTTCACCATTAAATACTTCCCAACCTCAGGAGTTTCTTCCTTTTCCACTGTATTAATTGTTTCTTCCCTAGCCTCTGCAACATTTGCACTCCTATGATTTGCTGATTTATTTTCAGGATAGTCTCAAGACATGTGTCATGTCTTGCCACAAGTGTATCATCTAATTTCTCTGCCTCCTCTACCTATTCCTCTAGATCCAAATACCATGCCTTTGAATTCTCCTCCTCTTGATGGCTAATTGTTTGATCTTGAGATGCTTCCTTCATATTTTGGAGTTTGAAATTTTCCTCTATGATTGGTTTGTCTTTTGCCTCTTGTTGGACCTCTTCCTCTAGTTTTTTTGCTATGTTTTCTAGCTATATTCTCCTCTACTTTCAAGGCTTCCTGATTAGCATCTTCTACAGTCCTCGGGGTTAGGAGATGGATTTCATCTTGTATGTCATACCTTAAACCATTGATGTACCTTATAAATTTCTTAGAATCATTCTCCACATGCCCTTCCCTGATGTTTAACCTGAAGAATTCTTCTATATACTCTTTTACTGAAATAACTTTCTACCTCAAGTTCTACAATTTTCTAAATAGGATCAGCTGGTAATTTTTGGGCATAAATTTGGCTTTAAATTTTTCCACCATCTTGTCCCAATTCATGATTTTTTCTTTACCTTTCTCCCTTTTTTCAGCCTACAACTCATCCCACCATAAGTCTACATGTCCTTTAAACCTAGTCACAACATGCTTAACCTTATTTTCTTCATCTATGTCCTCATAGTCAAAGTATTTTTCCATTGCATTGATCCAATCAAGCAATTCCTTGACATTCAAGTTCCCCTCATACATTGGGACCTCCATTTTTTTTCTTCTGGATCCTACCTTTGTAACCATCCTGAACAACTTTTCCTCTAGTGTTTCACCTCTTGGTGCTTCTCCTTCTTCTCCACAGCTGGTGTCTTCGTCTTCACTCACATCACCTATATCAGGTTCTCGTCGTTGAGCTACTTTCATGGCTTCCATTCTATCATGGACTCTCTCAATTCATTTTGCATCTTTGTTGCTGTCACATTTGTTGGGCTACCTCTTTTGGGAAACATGGCTACTAAAGACAAATTCTTCTACAACTATGATACCACAACTAATGGCCTTTATGGCTACAATACCCACAGTACACAGTCTATAAGTGAATCTTTGTTGGTGAATTTTCCTTCACAGCCTTGGATCGAATATCTATGTCCAATCTTTCGCACTGTAGCATTGTCCTCATACAAATTCTATGGAGAAATTTACAAGTTCAATTGGGTGCTAAACCCCTTTTCCTTCCATGCCACCAAATGCTGGAACTATAGGCTTATTTTCTTTACAAACTTCCACGGACTTAACCCATGATTAGATAACCATAGAAAAAGCTTTAACATTCGTCGATTTGCTTTTGAACTAGCAGACAGATTTCTTCTGCATGGTCGGAATAAGATTTTGGATTTCAAGAGCCTTGGAACACTCTAATGAGCCACTCTGAATCCCTTTCAATCATGACCATTGATTATTTACCAAATGGATGGTCAAATTTGAATCTCGGATAGTTGGACAGGGCCATTTTGTAACCATTGATTAATACCAGGTGGACAACGGAGATCTCATGTCAAGATTTTCCAAACTTTAAATCCCCGTTGTTGATTGTCATATAATGGACGATCCAAATCTCATTCAGAGTGACGTAGTCAGAGTGAATTTGGGAGTGAAACTCCAAGAATCCAAAATTTCTCTCCAATGGATGGTCTAGAATATTCCCCTGATCTCTCTGATAGACGTCTCATATCTATCACATTCAAAATAAATCTACGAGGGAATATTCCTCGATTCTTTTCTTCGATACCTTTACATTGAACTATTGGAATAGGCTCCGAAACGACATCTTGGATGGGTGGTCCAGATTATTTCCTATATCTTTCTGATGGATGACTGAGATTTTTCATTGGAACACTATGGTCGGGGTTAGGTTGAGAGATAGACTCTGAATAATGGTAAATCAGTGGTGAATATTCCTTGAAAAATTGGTCCAATGGATGGTTGGATATTTCTCTCGGGCTTGATATGTCGAAGTGAAAATTTGGCAAGGACTCTGATTTGACAAGTCCAGAACATGTGCAACCTATTGAATTTGGGTGCAATGGACGATCAATGAGAACCATTGATTTGTTAGAGCTTTTCTCCCATATTTAATCATAGACATTGAATTCTGAAACTCTGAAACTTGTAAAATACATTGAATTTTGTTAAGTTTCGAGCTATTATTAGGTTTCTTTTCAATTTACTAGATAACAATAGCATAGTAGGATCACTGAGAGAAACACAATCATAATATACACAAACTTTATTCTGGGAAACCCTCATGGGGGAGAAAACCCAGCAAAAACTTCCTTAATATAGATATCCAATACAATGCCAAGACAATAAACCAAACACTAGAGAATATCCTCCACTGAGCAATGTGCCTCTCTCTTCCTTCTTCTCCCAACTGCAGCTACCAAACTTGTGCACTGACTGAGTGAATGAGTGAGTGATCAAATGAGGCGTTGGCTTCCTTTATTTATACAGACTGGTAGGTGCTGGAAAGGTGTCTCTTCACTAGGAAGGGCCGACTTGTCTTCTTAGTGGTTAAAACCACTTTAATTAGCCTAGGGGGCGACTTCTCAATTTGCATAATATATTTAAGGTTTGACCAATCCATAAAAGGGGATTTGGTCAATTACAATTCTCGACATGATCAATCCACAAAAGGGGATTGATCTAATGAATAATAACTCAATAATAAATAGAATACTCTTTGAAATTACAATATTTCAACACTCCCCCTTAATAAGAATGTTATTATATAACAACATTAGGAGAGAAAGAGGGAAGAAACATCAACAACATCTGGAACACTGACTGGCATATCTATAAATCATCAGAATGTTTTTTCATCATCAATATCATCATCCACAGCAGGGAACTAAAATGGCATCATCGTCATTTGCATCAACATGGATTAGTATAACACTAATACATCAGCATCATCAATAACAACACAAGACTAAAACAACATCAACAACAACAACATCACAACACGAAGGATGGAGCATCATCAACAATGGCAGCATCACATCACAAAGGATGAAGTGTCATCAACAACAACAACATCACAACACTAAGGTTGGACCATCATCTACATCAACACTAGGCTGAAAATCTTCAGCATGAAGCTGACATCTTAACAATATCAGCACGAGCCTAGAAATATTCAACATGAGGCTAGCATCTCAAAAAAATCAGCAAGAAGCTGGAAATCTTCAGCACGAGGCTGGCATCTCAACATCATTAGCACGAAGCTGGAAATATTCAACACTAGGCTAACATCACAACAACATCAGCACGAAACTAGAAATATTTAGCACGAGGCTGGCATCTCAACAACATCAACACGAAGTTGGAAATCTTCAGCACTAGGTTGGCATCACAACAACATTAGCACGAAGCTGGAAATCTTCAACATGAGGTTGGCATCTCAACAACATCAGCACGAAGCTGGAAATATTCAGCACTAGGCTGGCATCACAAAAACATTAGCACGAAGTTGGAAATATTTAGCACTAGGCTGGAATCAACACTACTCCCCCTTTCGAGGGAGGTCCTTTTGGACTACACCAAGATTATCTCGAAAGTGCTCAAACTTTACATGAGATAGAGGCTTGGTCAACACATCTGCAACCTATTCATCCATGCTAACATATTGGAGCTTTATGGCTCCTCTCTGCACCATATTATAGATGTAATGATATTGGATCTCTATGTTTTTTGACTTGTCATGGAACACAGGGTTATATTTCATCTTTATGCAAATATGGTTATCAAATAGGATCATGGTTGCTTCCATATCCAAATCAAATAGATCTGTCAACAACTTCCGAAGCCATATGGATTCACAACTGGCGGAACATGCAACGATGTATTATGTTTCTGCTGTGTTGAGAGCAATGCTTGATTGCTTCCTACTCTGCCATGAGATCATGGCTGACCCTAGACTGAAACAGCATCTGGAGGTTCTCTTTCTATCATAGACACTTCCATACCAATATGAATCGGTATAACCACTCAGTCTGAAGTCATGATCTCCATTATAACTGAGACCACAATCTAATGTACCCTTAAGGTACCTCATCACATGTTTTGCAGCAACCAAGTGAACACGTATGGGATCTACCAGAAATTGACTCAAGGTGTTCATAGAAAAAAATATATCTGGCCTAGTGTTTGTCAAATACATCAATGATCCAATGATTTGTCTATACAGCGTAGCATAAATCAATTCTGACGAAGTGTCAACTAGGAGCTTCAACTTTGTTTTGATGGGTGTATTCATGGATTTTCACTCCAACATATCAAATCTCTTAATTATTTCAACTGCATACATCCCTTGGTTAAGGAATATCTTCTCTGGGCTCTGCTAGACCTCAAGACCTAAGAAATAGTGCACTAGGCCAAGGCCTTTCATCTCAAATTCTGCAACGAGCTTCTTCTTACAATCCGTGATGAGATTTTCTTCATGTTGTCAAGAATACATCATCTACATATAGTAGTAACATCACTAACTCATCATTCATAACCTTGATATAAAGGTTAGAATAAACTTTAATCTTGGTAAAGCCCAAGCTCATCAGGAAACTGTCAATTCTTCCATACCAAGCTCTAGGATCTTGCTTCAACACGTACAAAGCTTCCTTCAACTGACAGACATGAGTCTTTCTATATTCAATCTTCAAATCAGATTTTCTCATTACATTGTACCAATCTGGTACACTTGCTCAGCTACAACTCAATCTGCACAATCATGTGCTATCTCTATGTGCTCTATGCAAAGAACTATCTGTCTCACTTCCTGAGAGTATGTCCTCTCCTCTTTCTGCAATTGTTCCTTCTGGAACTGGGACTCTTCACCTGCAACTGCTCTGAGGCTAAGAATGACTACTTCATCCTCACTGTGGCTGCTAAAATATGTGAGTAACTCCTCTTATTCTATCACGGCAACAACTTCATCTGAAACTGAGAGTGACTCAATAACTCTTCTTCTTTCATGGAGCTAACTCTATCTTTTATCGTATTCAAGTCTCCATGACCCAACTAATGTACTGCACCAACTTCCACTCAATTTTAAATATGGGGATTTCTCCCCCTGCATCTCATACTATATATGAATCATGGTTGTTCTGGTTGTCTTCATGAATACTGGAACCATTTCTCCAATTATTGGAGTAAGTGTCTCGTCATAGTATTCTCCCTCTTGCTAGGAGAATCCTCTGGACACACATCAAGCTTTGTACATATGCAACATGCTTGATCTATTTAATAAATCGTGGAAGTCAATACTGACTTCTCTTCTAGTCTCATGGAAGTATCTATATCCTAGTCTTTCTGAGTGTCTTCCTTCTCTGTTACTGAAACAAGGGAGTCTTCCCAGGAGATTTCATATCTCCTAGAAGTTTTTTAAGCTACGATCTAGTATTCTCATGGAATTTGTCTCCTAGTATCGGAAGTTGTCTCTTCATCTGATCCTTTCTGATATTAGTATTACTTTTGATTTATTCTGAGTCTACAAGGACTTCATCATCTCTTACAGGGTATACTTGGTGTTGAATACCAAGTCTAAATATGAAAAGTTGAGTCAGACTTC
>SNQJ01S0014490.1:126010-165351 GCA_010110895.2 Picea sitchensis | reverse complement strand
GAGGATCCACGTGACGTGCCACATACCACTGAAAACAACATGATGTATACTATCCATCCATGGGTGTTGTATCTGCATGTGCATTTTCCTTCATGTCCAAATACCTTCATCAATCTTGCGGTCCAAAACCCATGAATAGGTTTGACATCAATGACAACAACCAATATTCCAACACCAAATCCACTGCCTTCCACCCCTAAACAGATGGCGAAACCAAGGTTGTCAATCAGATGATCATGAATATACTTCGCATGTATAATTCCAAGCCCCCTGCACATGGTATGAGAGTCTTCCCTATGTTCAACGTAGCTACAATTGAGCCCTACATAGCTCAACCAACCACAACCCATTTTAGGTGGGGTTGGGATTCCAACCATTGGGTCCCATGAATGTTTCACTACCCCTTGCGACCACCCCAGCCAACTCGTCACCTGCTTCAACTGAAGCTGACAAAGCCACCCGATTCATTGAGAGGATCCAACATATCCTCCAACACGTTCAGGATATTTTACAGAATTCCAATGCCAAGTATAAGCAATGCCATGATCAACACGAGGTGCCACATAAGTTTTAGGTGGGAGACAAAGTTTGGTTGCACTTGCAGAAATAATGCCTTACAAGGCCCCATCAGAAGCTTTTCCCACTCCATTATGGAACTTAAACCATCACCAAGGCTGTGGATGACAATGCTTTTGAGCTCAACATTCCCTCTTTCCTTGGCTTGCACCTAGTGTTCAACATGGATCTCCTTCGACCATATTTCCCACCATTATTGGACACCTCAGAGATAGAAGAACAATTGACACCAACATAGTTCAACCATGATTACATGCAACATGGATCCAATGATCATATTGTGGACACATAGGTCAAGGGAACTCACCAACAAAGGATCCATCTTTATCAAGTTGTCAAAGCAAGGAAATTCCTGCACCAAGGCAAGTGGCTCACCTGGGGCCAAATTCAACGAAAATTTCCTCATCTGATGGGGGAAATCAACGCAATGGAAACCATTGATTCCCAAGGGGGGAATATTGATCCATATGGATTTTGGTGTTCTCCCACCTATTCCAACTGACCCATTTTGGAATTTTTTTTTTTTTTTCTATTTTTTGGGTCCCCGACTTCCAGGGTTGTTTTGAGGCCCTAAACAACGTTTTTAGGGCTCGCCATAGTTAGAACGTGAACAAAATCAGATTCTGACAGAAACATGTGTCTTCCTTAGATAAACCTTTCCAAAGGGATATCGTGCACCTAAAACAAAGATAGTATGCAAAAGTTACGACCCCGAGAAGTTGATGTACTAACTTACCCCAAGGGGGCCACATGAATTTTGGCGCTTCATATCTTCTTCTAGGATTAGTGTGGAAGTGTCTTTCATTTCCTAACATGTGGTATCATTGTTTAGGTCTACCCTGACGAGTGATTTTTCAGGAAATGAGAGACACTTCCACACTAATCATAACATAAGAGAAGAAGAATTTAATCAGGAACGCAAATGATACAAGCAATCAAACAATACACAAATATTTTACCTTGGAAACCCTTAACTGGAAAAACCAACATTCCTTTGAGGGTTCTTCTCTCTTGTTGTCTTATTAAATCAGAATAAAAGGTTTCATATCTAACCTTGGTCCACACCTAAGAAACATTCAACATCATACCCTCTTTCCTATGCAAGAACAACCCTATAGCCAATTCAACTTACATATGCATGACCAACAACATATGATTTACCATGCATTAGCCTTTACGACGTTACAACATGCCTCTTTATAGGCTTTACAATAGGAAAAATTGTAAATATTGGCGCCCAAAAATGGTTAGAGATCCATACATATCATTGGCTATAATTCTCGAAAATCCTGGGATTCTGTTACAGTTGACTCCAAGTTGGGTTACCAATCGACTAACAGTCAACCTTCATTCAGTCTCTATTTGGTCATCTCACACCCATACTTTGACCACTTGTTGGTTGACTTGTCATAGATATATTTGACCTAGAATTTTTCCATTTGACTCCCTCGACCTTCGACTTGTTTTCGATCCACCTCGACCTTGACTATTGTAGATCCACCTCGACCTTCAACAGTTAGTCGATTCACCTCGATTAGACTTTCACTGCAAAGAATATACCAACCCAACATTCTCCCACTTGTTGTATTCTTTATTGAAACAATAGATTCCTAAAATTTCGTTCACAGACCCAGGGAAGCAATGCCCATTTCCTCTCTACACCAAGAGAACTTCACAACACTCACATACTTGGTCAAAGAGTCTGTTATGTTTTCCAATGTGCCTACTTTCTCTAGTAGCACCTTTTTTCTTTCCACCATATCTCTCACAAAATGGTATTGTACATCAATGTGCTTATTCTTTGAATGATAAGCATGGTTCTTTTCCAGAAATATTGTGCTTTGACTATCGCAACCCACCTTCATAACTTTATGCTAAAAACCAATTCCTGAACACAACCTTTGAATCCATACCACTTATTTGATTCCATGAGTGTCCGCTATGTATTCAGCTTCTGTTGTTGACAAGGCTACGATCCTATGTCACTTACTCATCCATCTTATATCTCCAACAAATATTTTGAAGACATATCCGTTGCTTCTTCACCTCCTTTATTGCATCCATGTTGTTTCCAATCAGCAACATGTCATCGACATATAAAGCTACATATATGAAACACCCACCTTCTTCCTTGGAATATGTGCAGTGATTAACTTTGCTTCTCACAAATCCCAAACTAGGGATGTATGTGTCAAACTTCTGGTACCACATCCTTGGTGATTGCTTTAGACCATAAAGGGATCTTTTGAGTTTTCACACCAACTCTTGCTTTCCCTTTATTACAAATCCTTCAGGTTGTTTCATGTAGATTTCTTCTTTCAGGTCCCCATGTAGGAACATTGTCTTCACATCCATATGTTCTATATCCAGATTTAATGCTGCATCCAAAGACATTATTACTCTAATGGAAGTTAGTTTTTCAAAAAAGGAAAAAATTTCACCGAAGTTGACTAACTCGACTTGGGAATAACATTTCGCCACCAGTCGATCTTTGAACTTCTCGACTTGTCCTGTGGCATTCATATTCTTCTTGATCACCCACTTGCTACCAAAAATATTTCTTCCACTAGGTAACTTGACTAAATCCCATGTCTCATTCTTGTACAAGGATTCCATCTCTTTGACCATGGCGTTCTTCCAGAGTTTACCTTCTGTCGAGTTGACTACCTCACCGACCGACTTTGGCTCATCATAGATGGTAGTTAACATGAATTAAGAATGAAAGTCAGACAGACTATCCCTATCAATTGGTTTTCTTACTATTTCTGACCTCCTTACCACTGGATTCAATTGTTCCACCTCTTCCTCATATTCAATCGACTCATCCAAATCATCTTCTCTGTTCCTCGGTTCAAATTGCACCGTATTAGGATTATTCTCGGTCTAAACAAATTCCTCAGGCTCATAATTACCTCCGACTTCTCTGAAGACCACATCTCAATCGTACATTTTCCTCCTTGATGCAATATCCTAGAGCTTATATCCTTTCATTCCTTCTTTATATCCAATGAAAATACATTTGGTTGCCTTCTTGTCCATCTTTCTCCTCTTTTCCTTGGGAAAATGCACAAATGCATCACAACCAAATACTTTTAGATTTTCCACCGAAGGCTTCTTACCAAACCATACCTCATTTGGAGTCATGTGGACTAGCGTCAATGAAGGATACATATTCACCAGATATCTTGTAGTGTTGACTACCTCCACCTATAATTCTTGTGCGATCCCAACACCACTGAGCATGCTGCTCGCCTTATCCATCAACGTTCTATTCATTTTCTCGGAAACTCCATTTTTCTATGGGGTATATGGTGTGGTATTTTTGCATGCTATGCCACACTTCTTACATAACTGATCAAATTATTTTCCATAGAATTCACCACCATTGCTAGTCCTTAACAATTTAATCCTCTTCTCTGTCTGGTTTTCTACAAGAGATTTAAACTCCTTAAATCTCTCTAAAACCTATGATTTATTCCTCAAGAAATATATCCTTGTCTTCCTGGAGAAATCATCTATAAAGAGACATAATACAAGGATCCACCAAGTGAAGGAATTGTAACTGGGCCAAACAAATCACTGTGCACTAGTTCTAGAATCCCAGTTGCCCTTGTCACTCCATATGGGAACTGCACCAGAGTTTATTTTCCATATATGCAATGTTCACAAAAGTCGACTTCTTAACCACATTAAGTAAAACCTTCGACCATACCTTTTCTTTGCATAGATCTAAGTCCTTTTTCTTGAATGTGTCCCATCCTCTTGTGCCATAACATGGTTGGGTTGATCTCATCATGTCTTGCAAGTCGGTTTGAACCGACTTGGCTCACGTTGAGTGGATTTGTGTTGACATCGAGTAGAGTTGAATTACAGTTGAGTCGATTTCAAGAACAACGATGTTGTTGCATACAATCAAGTTGGCATTCCCTAACAACTTGTACATGGTACCAATCCGAATTCCTTTCATTAAGACCATCACATCTCTAATCTTGCACGAATCCTTTTGAAACAAAGTATGCACACCTGCATCACTCATCTTGCTGGCAGATATTAGTTTTCTTTCCAAACCCGAAATGTGTAGCACCCTTGGAAGGGTTCTTTTCCTCCCATCCTGCAGTGTTAGTCAGACTCTTCCCCATCCGACAATTCTAGTTGTCGAGTTGTCCCCGTAGAACACATCACCCCCATTATATTGTTCATATTCATAGAACTATTATTTTTGTGGTGTAGTATGATAAGATTCTCTTGATTTGATCAACCAAACATCTTGATCTGACCGTGTATTATTCAATACCAGATATACATCACCTCCCTTATCCGAGGTTGTCTTTCTTTTAGTCGACTGCTTCTTGTCGAATCCAACACTGATTTTTGTTTCCTTCGACTTACAGTTCTTTTTATAATGCCCATCTTTACTGCATTTCCAACATCTTCACATAGAATGAACCATGGACTTAGATCTACTCTTCAACTTGAACTTTCTACTGGAGAATATTCCTTTATCTCTGTCTACTAGTCAACCTCTCACTACTAGAGCATATTTGGTCGATCCTTCCATGTTCTTCCTTCTCATTTCTTCCAACAACAGAGAAGCAACCACGTCCTCTAGCGCTAGTGTGGTTTTATTACTCCCAATAGCCACAACTAAGATATCCCAAGAGTCTAAAAAATAACATAAGTGAATGATACACTTCTCCTCATCAATGATCTTAATACCCATAAACGATAACTAGCTTAACACATTATTAAATGCATTTAAATGCCGAGTCAATGAACTGCCATCACTCATCTTTAGAAGATACAATTTATTTCCAAGAAACAACTTATTTACCATAGATTTGGACTGGCATAAGCTTCCCATCTTGTCCGACAGTTACTTGGTCGAATATTCACCTAAGACATTCAACAACACCAAATTTGCAAGACAAAGATGAATCATACTTTTTTTTTTTTCAAGTTTCTCCCATTCTTCCATCGACATGCCTGTCAGATAGGTACGTGGACAGATTGTTGTCCATTGTTCTTGATCTACAAGAAGATCTTCCATTTTAACCTTCCAAAGCTCAAAATTATGGCCTTTGAATTTTTCTATCTCTATTCTGGAACTGCTCGCCATTCTGTACCATGATATTTAACACAATTTATGACTTACGACACTTATTGTACCTAGGGTTTAGTTCTCAGATTCAATCTTGGCAAATCAAGATCTAATATACTCACTAAAGCATAACACCTCTTTGATAACTCACTCGTCAGGGAAGACCTAGGCTCTGATACCACATGTTAGGAAATGAAAGACACTTCCACACTAATCCTAGAAGAAGAGAAGAATAATTTAATCAAGAACGTAAATGACACAAGCAATCACACAATACACCGATATTTTACCCTAGAACCCTTAGCTGGGAAAAAGCAACATTCCTTTGAGTGTTCTTCTCTTTTTTTTTCTTATTCATTTAGAATAAAAGGTTACATGTATAACCTTGGTCCACACCTAAGACACAATCGACATCATACCCTCTTTCCTGTGCAATAACAACCTTGTAGCCAATTCGACTTACATATTCATGACCAACAAACAATGATTTACCATGCATTATCATATTTTGCATTAACCTTTATGAACTTACAACACACCTCTTTATATGATTTACAATATGCAAAACCCTAAATATTGGCACCCAAAAATGGTTACATATCCATACATATCATTAGCTACAAATCCTGCAAATCCTGGGATTTTGTTACAGTTGACTCCAAGTTGGGTTACCATTTGACTACCAATCGACCTTCATTCGGTCTCTAGTCAGTCTTCTCACACCCGCACTTCGACCTCTTGTCATTTGACTTGTTGTCGATATCTTCGACTTCAAATTTCCATGGTCAACTCCCTCAACCTTCGACTTGTTGTCAATCCACCTCGACCTTGATTGTTGTCGATCCACCTTGACCTTCGACTGTCAATCGATTCACCTCAACTAGAATTTCACTGCAAAGAATATAGCAAAATAGATCTGAGGTTGAGAATTTTCAAATAGCCACATAAAATACATACTGACAGGTCAAGAAGAAAGAATGGGGCTTAAAACAAGCAAGGATATTGGAAAGACAAATCAAAGAAACCGAGGAAGAAAAAACTAACTGAACTGTAGTGGGATTCCCCAATATGGTCATCAATCTGTTGTAGGATATTTTCACCCTGCAGGAGTTACCTCCATTAGGATTTCCCTAGACCTAAGACATAATAAAGATACAAACTGTGGACCTTCCTAGATCTAAATCATACACAGACATGATCTCTAAGTGAATGGAACAAAGGGCTTACCCGATCACCTGACGATTGTCCCTACACACTCCTTCATTATTTTCCTTCTCGAAGATGTCCTTCACTCTTGTCGATGTGGATCTACACATATGAAGATACAAGCATTAACCTTTATGACTTATGATTTACCATGAATTATCATATTTTGCATTAACCTTTATGACCTTACAACACACCTCTTTATAGGATTTATAATAGGCAAAACCCTAAATATTGGAACCCAAAAATGGTTACATTTCCATACATATAATTGGCTACAAATCTTGCAAATCCCAGGATTATGTTACAATTGACTCCAAGTTGGGTTACCATTCAACTACCAATTGGCCTTCATTCAGTCTCTAGTCGGTCTTCTCACGCCTGCACTTCGACCTCTTGTTGGTTGACTTGTCGTCGATATCTTCGACTTCGACTTTGCCTGGTCGACTCCCTCGACCTTCGACTTGCTTTCGATCCACCTCGACCTTGAATGTTGTCGATCCACCTTGACCTTCGATTGTCAATCGATTCACCTCGACTAGACTTTCACTGCAAATAATATAGAAAAATAGATCTGAGGTTGATAATTTTCAAATAGCCACATAAAAGACATATTGACAGGTCAAGAAGAAAGAATGGGGCGTAAAACAAGCAAGGATATTGGAAAGACAAATCAAAGAAACCGAGGAAGAAAAAACTAACTGAACAGTAGTGGGATTCTCTAGTATGGTCACCAACCTGTTGTAGGATATTTTCACCCTGCAGGAGTTACCTCCATTAGGCTTTCCCTAGACCTAAGACATAATAAAGATACAAACTGTGGACCTTCCTAGATCTAAATCATACACACATTATCTATAAGTGAATGGAACAAAGGGCTTACCCGGTCACTTGATGATTGTCCCTGCACGCTCTTTCATTATTTTCCTTCTCGAATATGTCCTTCACTCTTGCTGATGTGGATCTACACATATGAAGATACAAACAAAATCCTTTCACAAGATAAAATATATCATGTATAATTTTATTGTAAATCTAATTATATGACATGAACATCCTAATTATTTCCAAATATTATGATAATAATGTACAATCAAATAAGAGGGAAAGTCACGTGCATCTTCTATTGATCAAATGGAAACCGTTTACAACTTATAACCTGATAGCCTGAAGAATCTATAACCAGATTCCTTGCCCAAGCTCCATGATTAAACTGCTAATATAAACTTACTTTCTCTTTTCCTCCCCCCTTTTTCCATGAGAGAACCCCATTATTTATAAGATAGCAGAGATAATATCAAATGGTAGTTTGGATAAGATCTCCATGCCTAAGATGAAAATATTCTCAAGGTTGAACCACGAAGAATCAGGGGTTCAATCTTATCTCACGAAACCAAGCCTGAAAAGGGAGTAACAATCCTGGTCGTGCTCTGCATTCTTTTTGGGAGAAATCGGTCGCTCCTTGCAAGAGTATAGGGAGCGAACAACACTTCATGGTCACAAGTTGTAAATGGGAAACCAACGACCATATAGAAAAGCACTGTAATCTTAGGGGAAAAGTGGTATGATTTAGTGGTTCAGACTACTTACCCCTAGATGATGCCCATCAAGTGATCAGGTGGAAAATAATTGTATAACACTTGTTCTTGTTGTTTTCCATGATAAATCATCATAATCAACACCAAACTCAATCTGTCATTGTAAATGTCACTGATACCGATACATCATCATCATCAAAGCTAGACTCAACCTATCACTGTTGGCCCTTGACCAAGTTTTGGGAGATTCTTGGTCATGTTGACCTATTTAGGGACTTCGATAGCATATCGAAGGAGGAGCGGAAGACGAAATGGAGATCACAGGATCTCAACCCCTTTTTGGACCCTTTTTGGGATGTGGGAATATGTAATAGGAATGGGACATCAACCCATGGGTTTACCCATGTTTAGGCCTATTTTGTATATAAATAGATGCTTAGGCAAGATAGAAGTAGTGGTGCATCTATGTGATGTGAATGTATGCTAAGTGCAAGTAGAGTCTGTAAGTGCTTAGTGCATGACTGTAAGAGACTTGCAGAACTAAGTATAGGTCCTTGTAGCATATTTTGGAAGGCTGAGTGTTGTAACAAAAGGAAGAAGGATCTAGCGAGCTGCGCAGATATTCTGTCCTATGCAGAGTAAGGGTTTTGAGTCTATGTTCTTGTAACCTATTGATTGAAGACAATAAAGAAGAAGAGGTTGTGGGCGTAGCCCCATGGTGGGGGTGAACCACGTAAATACTGTGCTATGCTTCTTTGTGCTTTGTCTTGATGTATTTAGATAGCTCTATTTATGCTTTGTGCTTATTATGTGTGAGAATGTTAGAGCTGATCTATATAGCCATGCTTAGTGATTGATCTGCTCGATTTGATTTATTTACCTATGCTAAGTGCTTAAATACATTAGATTAGTGTGGATGTTGCGAAGCCCCGTTTTATCAACGAAGTGGATATTGATTGCATATTGAGGAACTGACGGTGATGAGTTCTTTATTAAGTAGCATAATCACAGATCTATGTCTCAGCTAAGGTTGCAAACACCTAAGTTTTGCAACCACCCCTGCCTCTACTTCGGGTGAGACTTCATCTGCTTCGTAGGTGTTGCCGAAAGGGTCGTTAGTTAGGGATTTTTTGGTGCGCTGTTGTAGCGTTGAACCTTGGGTCTGCTCCTGTGCCAACAAATGGTTCCATTGTCGGGACTTGAAACTGTGATGTCTGGGAACTGACAAAGAAGAAGCTTTGTGCAAATATTTGACCTGAGATTGTGAAAGCTCTATGTGTAGATCTGTGCCCTAGTGCGCAGTATCCTACTTGATTTATAAAGCTCTGTGCTAAAGAAAGAAGCCCGATTTGAAGAAAGGAGGTTGGATCTGAACGAAATAAGAAAGATCTGAAAGCTTTGTGCTCTAAGAAAGGTAAAAGGGATAATTTCTGATTAAAATAGGTAAGAATAGTGCAAAGTTTTTTTTTTTTTGGAAGCTTTTTGCTCTGTAGAAGTAAGATAAGAGGAAATTTTTGTTTCTAAAGTATGGATCTAGGTATGTTTGATAGGTTTTGTCCTAGCTTGAAAACTAGGGCATTAATAGATGAAATAAGGCTTGATATGAGTAGATCTGATAAGAATAGTGAAAGATATGTTATACCTATGCATAGAAAGAATGTTTGGACTAACAAATGGATGCAGGATCCTAGAAAGATTTTTTTGCAGTTTAGCTACCATGATCCTAGTGCGCAGTGCAGGAGAAGCCGGGGATCATTTAAAAGAAAGAGAGGATTAACCCTCTGTTATAGTTGCAGAAGACCGGGACATCTTGCTAAGGAATGCCTTGGGAAAAAACCTAGTTGTCTTTGTTGTAAAGCTTTGGACCATGAAGTGTTGGATTGCCCTATAATGATTGCTAAGCTGGAAGAAATGAATCTGAATAAAGAAAACCCTAAGGCAGATCTAGGAATGGCAGAACCCCATAAAGAATCAAAGAAAGTATTGGTACAAATAAACGAAACCCTGAATGACCATCGACATATCAGACTATCAGAGATCTTCAAGGAAAAATAATGCATTGAAGTAAGAATAGGACACTTCGACATTGACTGTATTATGCATGAAGAAACACAGGTAAATATCATGATAGAAAGAACTTGGGAAGCCATAGGGAATCCTGCTATGATCCATTCATTAGGAGGAATGGGACTATTCAGAGGAAAGCTGATAAACCTATGTGGGAAGCTCACTCGCATACCTATGAATGCTAATGGAACTTCGACAGAAGAAGATTTTGAGATTATTTAATTTATTGAAGACAACACCCTATTTACCATGTTACTAGGAAAACCTTGGATTGATAGAGATCAAGCCAGACAAAAAGAAGAAGATTTTTTGGAATAGAAGAAACAATAGTTAAAAGATTTCATGATCAGAAGGATCGCACACTTGATTGCAGAACAGGAGAACAGATCGAAGCTATTTAACACTAGCAACCCAGATGTTGAAGCTGCAAGAGCATTAGAAGACCCACAGAAGACTGAAGTAGCTACCCCAGACAAAATCGAAGTATTATCCAGGAACCCTAGAGAAGAATCTCAACATCTCAAAGTGACTATGACCAAAGAAGATAGGAATCAGAATGGAAAAAGAACTACCGAGAGAAGCTCACTGGAAAAAAGGCTAGAAAGTTAAGCAAGAAGTGAGCTAAGATCGAAAAGTTGCAGAAGGTTCCAGATAAAACTTTACAAATAGAGAAATTGCAAAATTAGAGCTTCTTTGGGATATCAGAACAGCGACACATGGCACTTTGCCATGATGAAGCAATATAGCCATTGGGGACATTATAACTGTATGATCGATGCTTCGAACGGGTGGAAAGGAAATTATGGTTCTTCATCAGACCATTGGATCGTGCCATACCGAACCAAACAAGATTTAATGGAGGCTCATACCCGTTGCAAAACGAACCGTTGTCAAGTTCCCTATTTATCCCGCCACGCCACGCACTGAGAACACTTTTTCCAATTGAGAATTTGAGCCTACAGACTAAGACATGTTTATACAGTGGTCATCACACTCCTACTCTCTATCTCAGTACTATGTCTAAGTTGTTCCCTGAATCCGCAATTGTTCACCCCGAGTGCGTATGCCGGAAGAATTGAGTGTCGTAGAGAAAACTACTGAAGAAGTTTTGATCGACCTGATGACTGAAAGAGTCATGTCGGAGAGAGGATTATCCACAGGAGTACAAGAATCATCCATGAGAGGACTGCCCGCCTCTTCATCCATTACTTGAGTCGGACCATCCCGACCAGCCAATGAAAATCTAACCAAGAACATAGACTATCTTGCTAATTCTAAGTTGATTTCGAGCATTTTACCTGCCTATCTACCACCTCTGAGTAGCGCAATCAATCGAGAAAGTGTGCCCAGAGAATTTGAGTACGCTTTGGTCACTGCACACCTCTCAAAAGGGATACGCGCAGTTCGCACAGATCAAGAAAATATTGCAGCATTGAAGTTTAGTGACTTCAACCTTGGCGACAGGAAGGTCTACAACATGCTCGCCCCACATAAGTACCTGACCAGAACAAAGGGAAATAATTCAAATATATTTCCCCAGTCATGGACTATGAACCTCGCGCAGTCCACACTGCTCAATGTTGTGAAGATTCCTCACTTCGGAAGGCACCAAGAAGTGAATGCATGTGTCAAGTTGTTTTTGTCCTGTTACCATGGCAGATACTTGTGGTTAAATCGCCATATAACAGTGGATCCGATGTTGATAAATCAGATCACCGGGCTTAGCATGCAAGGACCCAACCCACATGATTTCTATCCTGGAAAAGCCATGGACCGCGCTCTCGCACAAAGGATCAAGGACACTTATAGATATCTCGAGAAGGGAATGTGAGGCTACAAGGTAGCTTCTATATAGAGCGATGCAATGCGCCTTTCCTATCAGTTGATCGTAGGAAAGTTAGTCTGCAAGAACTGACCCACCTAAGTAACTGGTTTTGTAGTCGACCTTGTAGGAAAGTGCGCGGAGGGCCTACAAATGAATTAGGCAAAGTACCTTGTGAACCAGTTGGATTTGGACTGTAGGGAAGTGCAAGATCAAGGATATGAGTTCCACTTAAGCTGGCTTCTAATCCTGATCGCTTTCATTTCATGGGAGATGCCGGAAGGTGCGACCTTCCCGAACATCGATCCCTTTGAACCTATGGCTGCGAAGTTCAGTACACTGTGGTATTCTAGTGACATGAACAAGCAATGATAGTCAAATGTGGTATTCCACACATATTACAACCAACTGAAGACAACCATCCAGTCGTAGCCTCACATCACGCCAAATACTCTCCACAGGTTTCGACCTTTAATGAAATTCAGCGTGAACCGCCATTTCATTTATATTATAGCACGCACTGATGAGAACAAGTAGCAACTTTAGTCTTACTACAAGATGACAGAGGAAGACTTAGAAGAGATTACTAAATACTGGTTGGTAGACCTACTCATTCGAGTAGATCCTGCGGAGATGTCTGACATTGACAGTTTAGAAGTAGTGCATGATACACCTAGACCCAGCAAGACAAAGAAAAATGAAGAAACCCAAGATGTAAGTAGTACCTTAGCGAAGAATACTTCCATATCACCTGCACAAGGAGGATATGGTAGAGAGATAGATGGCACAGAATTTGAACAGAAGAAAGGCAAGGTTACACCAACTAGAGACAAGAAGGATCCCTCGAAGAAAAGGAAGGTTCCCCCCCAAAGCCTTCTTCTTGGAAGAAATTGAAAGCCTCTATGACCAAGATGCAGACTACCCTTACCTCAGATCACTTCGATTTCATTGTAGCAGCCTTGAATGATGCTTCATTGGAGATAGTAGAGAAGCAACAGCCTCAGCAGGAGGAGATATACAATCGAATTAAGGTTGAACTTCAAGGGGTGAAACAAGCACTACAGTCCAGCCGCACAGTTTCCACTGCATCTCTACCATTGGAAACACTAGAACTGGGAGATGAGTCATCTCAAATCCACTGAATTACTGATACATTCGAAGCTCAACTTCGACGAGCATAGGAGGTAACAGCGCAAGCCACCCAGGCTTTAGCACAAGTACAAGAGACCTTCTAGAGCAACGTAGTGCTGCAGAATGGGAAAAGTTTTCTCTCCAAGCAAAGTGGTATGAAGAAAGGCACAACTGCAACAAATAAAGGAACATTTGCTCATGGATCAACTCGAATTAAAGGAAAGGATCAACATAGCACTTCGATCTGTGACAATTATCGAAGTAAATACCGAAGAGAGAGTCCCACATCAGCTGGCACAACTTGAATAAGTGATTCAACAACTACAACAACGCATAGCAGATTTGGTGCTATGCGCAGTGCCTGAGACCCCGCAAGATGTAAGAGATCAAAGGGAAGCAACCTCCAGGAGTGCAGTTGAGAGACTGAAAGCTCTTTCTTTAGAGTGCAAGCAACCGAGTAATCGCAACACCCAAACATATGAGAAGCTCCCTGAGAATCCATACTTGCAGGCACTGGAGTCGCAACTCCAGGAAGCGAAGCAACATGCAGACACACTACAAACACAACTGAAGGCCTTGTCAGCTCTAGACAAAATGAAGAGATATCAAGAGCAACACACTGCCCAACAACAAATCCATACGATCCAGAGCAAAGTTATAGAAGTAACTTAATGACTCCAACCTGTGCAAGATAAGGCATGCCAATTGTTCACAATGGTTGAAAGCTGAGGAGTAGAGCTAGAACAGGTTGTCACTTCAACAAAACAACGCCTAGATGGTCAGTGAATGACGCAATGATCCAAGAGTTTGCCAAGTAAGAAGCTGTAGCAAAACAGTAGGTCGAAGCAGCTCAAGCCAAACTCGAGGCGTTCGAAGCAGAACTAGTTAGATCAGAGTGACTTGGGACGAATCACAGGTGAGTGTTGGGGGCCTGTTGGCCCTTGACCAAGTTTTGAGAGATTCCTGGTCATGTTGACCTATTTTGGGACTTCGACAACCTGTCGAAGGAGGAGTGGAATACGAAGCGAAGATCACGGGATCTCGGCCCTTTTTGGATCCTTTTTGGGATGTGGGAATATGTAACAGGAATGAGACATCGACCCATGGGTTTACCCATGTTTAGGCCTATTTTGTATATAAATAGATGCTTAGGAAAGATAGAAGTAGTGGTGCATCTATGTGATGTGAATGTATGCTAAGTGCAAGTAGAGTCTGTAAGTGCTTAGTGCATGGCACTAAGAGACTTGCATAACTAAGTGTAGGTCCTTGTAGCAGACTGTGGAAGGTTGAGTGTTGTAACGAAAGGAAGAAGGATATAGCAAGCTGCACAAATCTTCTGTCCTGTGCGGAGTAATGGTTTTGAGGCTCTGTTCTTGTAACCGATTGACTGAAGACAATAAAGAAGAAGAGTTGGTGGACGTAGCCCCAGAGTGGGGGTGAACCATGTAAATATTGTGTTATGATGCTTTGTGCTTATTATATGTGAGAATGTTAGATCTGATCTATATATCCATGCTTAGTGATTGATCTGCTCGATCTGATCTATTTACCTATGCAAAGTGCTTAAATACATTAGATTAGTGTGGATGCTACGAAGCCCTGTTTTATGAGTGAAGTGGATATTGATTGCATATTGAGGAACTGACAGTGCTAAGTGATTTATTAAGTAGTATAATCACATATCTGTGTCGCAGCTAAGGTTGCAGACACCTGAATCTTGCAACCACCCTTGCCTCTACCTCAGGTGAGACTTCATCTGCTTCGCAGGTGTTGCCGAAAGGGCCGGTAGTTAGGGCTTTGTTGGTGCGTTGTTGTAGTGTTGAACCCTGGGTCTGCCCCTGTGCTAAAATTCACTGTAACCATCACTGATACTGATACATCGTCATCATCAAAACCAGATCCATACCAATAACCACATAAAAATCATACCAATAACACCAAAGGACATCTCCAAATCATGTGCTCAAAATCACCATAATATGAATCAAACCATGTTCCAAGATATGAATCAAGCATGTGCCAATATATCCATGATACACCTCAAAACATGTACAATTACTATCAAGATATGCATCAAACCATTTCCCAAAACATGTGCCAAAATATGTCTCAATCATGTACCAACATCTCCAAGATATGCCTTAAGCATATACCAACACCTCAAACATGTGCCAAAAGCACCAAGATATGTATCAAAGAATATGCCAAAAAACATTCCTCAAGCCATGATCCAAATGGATCCAAAAAGGCCAAAATTTCAAAGTTCTCAGAATCAGAAGAAACCAACACCATCACGTAGGGCTCATCGTGCCGATTCCGACAGTATGTTCTTTTTCGAAAATGGACTCTACATGGCGAAGTTATGGCGATCTAATTTTTTTTCGAAACATGTAAAATAGTCAAAGTCAATAGTCAATAGTTTGTACTGCTGATGTCAGTATTAATTCATCATGACATGGAAGATGAAATCGACATGATGTTAGCATGATGACGTGGTAGCACCAGAGCATGACACGTGTCAGGGATTTTTGGCATTTTCAGCGTTGAGTTGTCATGGTACAGATTCGAAACATGGAGTGTACGGATGCTGACGTGGAAGTCCGTATGATGACATGGGCCAGTGAAATATGATAGGATGGCAGTGATGTGGTGATAGGTGGAAGGTTCCGGGTTTGACACATGGCGTACGATGTTGACTCGACAAACTGACTAGATAGGGTGATTGTGCGCTGACTGTGTGTACGGGGCCAATCCAGAGGCGACATATGGCCCAATCATAGGGCACCACATGGAACCCTAGATAAGGCTAATGTTGACTGGGTCAAAAAATTTGTTGCACCTCTAGAGGATCCACACTCCTAACCTACCGGACTAGCTAATGAACTAACCACAACGTGCTGACTGACCGCGCTGATGTGTTACTTGTTATAACAAGTGGCATAATATGTATTTAAATTGAGTTAGTGCAGAGATTTGGGGATAGTGCTCGGTCAACAGGGCTAGCCCACCGACCAAGGTGTTAGACCAGGTGCTAGACCGGAGGACGAAGCTAGAGCCCGAGGCCACATGGCACTCACACATGACCAGGAGCGGAGTACTAGGATGTGGGCCTAGTTGTTTAGCCTAGGCACTGTACACATGGGTACCATATGACCAGGGCACTGGAGGAAAGGGCGCGATCCATATATTTTGTAAATTGTGGGTTTTCAACTTTGGGAAAAGGATTTTTATTGATTTTTAGCATGATTTTGGTGGATTTTCCCCATTTTTGGAGGAAGTTGGGATGTGACCCCCAAATGAAAATCTATATAAACTAGGTATTTTTGAAAGCCATGGGAAGTTCAGAACAACATAATGATGAAGCATTTTTGAAGTTCAAGCCATTTTTATGCAGGGAATCCATTGAGGAAGCAAACTTTGGAGGCCATTTCTGGGAGTTCTACTCCACATTTTTCAGTGCCGTAAGTTGTGTTGGATTATTGAGGTCAATAAGAACACATCCATACCATTTTTTAATCCAATTGATTTACTTTTGATGTAATTTTGAAGCATTGAATATTAATAAGAAAGCCTCCCACACTGAGACAAAGGCTTGGAGACATAGGCAACTTTGCTGAACTTCGTTAACAATATTTGGCGTTATGGTTTGTTGTTATTAATTTTCATTTTCTGTTCTGAATTCTTTATGATGGCTGCAACATTATTTCATTAAATCTTCTTCTTCTCTTCAATTTATAAATGGTAAATCAACTCATGCAAAATACTTAACCAAGTCTTTAAAAGATAATTTTCGGATCAAGTGGTATCAGAACAGGTTGACAATTGATTGTTTTTTAGTATGCATGATTACCAGGGAAAAGCTCAGTTGTGGTGAATGAGAGATTGTATAAGAAGATCCTGATATTGGATCAAGAAAGAGGACATCTCAAAGTGAGAAGATGGCATCGGAAGAAGGACTTTCTCAAAACGAAAGAGAGTTTCAAAGAAATTTCTTTGCCTTGTCAGATATGGTAACAGTGTTGTATGATGATTACTTGGAATGAAGGAGACTTGTTCAAGGGGAATATTCAAAGAAAGACAAAAGTGAAGAAGGAGAGGATCCTCCAAAACCTCCTCCTTCACCTCCTTCATCTACATCTTCTTCTTCTTCTTCAAGTACAATTTCAAATCCTACTTCTTGAAGAAAACATTCTCATAAACATAAGTCTGACATGCCATTACTTAAACTTGATGTGAAATTCGATTTGCCCATGTATAATGGAGAAGTTAATGCTGAGAAACTTGATAACTAGGTTAGACAGATGGAGGTATATTGTAATGTGCAACAAATCAAAATGAGGCAACCGAAATTAGATTGACATCGCTTCGTTTTGAGGGCACAACTCTCATCTCGTGGCAAAGTAAGATGCAACATGGAACTCAACAAGTTGGTAAGATTTTTCCATCATGGTATGATTTTATTTTTGCACTTAGAAAACAATTCTATCCTTTGGGGTATAATAAGAAGGCTTTAATTGAATGGAAAAGTCTTAAATTAAAGAAAGAACAATCGGTGCAAGAATACACAGATGAATTTCGTAAGATGGATTTGATGTTAGATATTCCATTACATACAGAAGAAACCCTTATGAAGTATATAGGAGGTTTGCCTGCACATATTCATAATAATGTATTTATGTTTTGACCTACTAATCTTGATGAGGTTTATATTCAAGCAACGTATATTGAAGCAGGGAAAACTAGAGTTGTTTTCTTAGGGGAATCATCTTCAATGAAGGAAGGAAAAGGAAAATGGAATTGGAAGAAAGAAAACTCAGCGACAGTGAAGGAAGATAAACTCTCTTTCAAGCATTGCAAGAAAGAAGGGCACAATGATGAACATTGTTGGCAATTGCACCCAAAGAAGAAACCAAAGTGGTTCAAAGAGAGGAAAGGGAGGCAAAAAGTTGCAGCAACAACACAACCAACAATCTTGGGGTATGACTCAGGTGATGAGACTAAGGTCACAATAGTTGGCTTGTCAAGTGATGATTATGAAGATAGATGCAAATTGTTTCATATAAGGGTCATAATGAAACATACTAAGATCGATACATTGATATATAATAGATCTCAATACAACTTAATTTCAGAGGAAGTGGTTAAAAAATTGGGATTAAATACTAAGATGCATCACAAACCCTATTCACTAAATTGGATAAGAAAAGATCACAAATTGCCCATAACAAAGCAATGTATCATAAAGTTTGCAATTACATATAAGTATGTGGATGAAGTAATATGTGATGTGGTGTCGCTAGAAACATGTGGAATGATCTTAGTTAGCCCTTATTTATATGATCACAAAGCAATCTTCTTCAGGGAACAAAATATATATCACTTATTTAAGAAAGACAATGAATATGTTGTTCATGCTCATCATATTAAAGCAAATCAAACTCTACTAAGGATGGAACAATTCAAAAAGGTAGAATATGCAAGAAACATACCTATCATTGTGCCAAGTAAAGCAGTTGATATTAAGCATGAACATGAGATGGTTGTAGGATGTGAGTTTAATCATACTTTTCTTCAAGATACGTTAATGGCGTGCAAGCCCATCAAACATATTGGTTCATTTTCAGTCATATTTCTGATATTATCGCTGCTAATGTTTTCTACATGGATGGTAGTGGATTCAATAAGATGTGAACGAGTTCAAATGGATAATAATATGATTTTAGATGTCATGGTTATTATGCAATTGATTGTGATGCGACAGGTGCACATGACAGAGTTTAAGACAAAGGACAAGTGGGGAGGCCTATCCCGCACTTGATGCCTGGTTAATATCCTTTTGGAGGACCAAAAGGTCTTAGTGGGGAGGTGTGATCCAAATGGATCCAAAAGGACAAAATTTCAAAGTTCTCGAAATCAAACAAAACGAGTGCCATAGTGTATGGTGCATCATGCCGATTTCAACAATATGTTCTTTCTCAAAAATGGACTCCGTATGGCAAAGTTATGGCAATCTGAAAATTTTCCCAAATAGTTAAAAAAGTCAAAGTCAATAATCAACAGTCTATACTACTGACCTCAACTCTATGTCATCATGACATGGAAGATGACGTCAGCATGATGTTAGCATGCTGATGTGGTAGCACCAGAGCATGACACGTGTCAGGCATTTTTGGTGTTTTCGAGGCTGAGTTGGAACGGTACATATTCGACACATGGACTGTACGGATGCTGTCATGGTAGTCCGTATGATGATGTCGGATAGTGACAACATGATAGGTTGGAAGTGAAGTGGCGATAGATGGCAGGCTCTGAGTTTGACATGTGGCGTACGTTGCTGAATCTACAAGCTAACTGGACAATGTGACTGTGTGTTGATTGTGTGTACGGGGCCAATCCAGAGGCGACACATGGACCAATAACATGGCACCACGTAGCACCCCAGATAAGGCCAATGTTGGCTGGGTCAAAAATTTTGTTGCACCTCCGGAGGATTCGAGCTCCTAACCTTTCGGACTAGCCAACAAACTAACCACAACGCGCTGACCTACCGGGCTGATATGTTACTTGTTATAACAAGTGGCATAATATGTGTTTAAATTAAGTTAGTGCGGAGATTTGGGGATAGTGCTTGGTCGACAGGGCTAGAACAAGAGCTAGATCGGAGGACCAAGACAGAGCCCGAGGCCACATGACACTCACACACGACCAGGGGCAGAGTACTAGGGTGCGAGCCTAACTATTTAGCCTAGGCACTGGCCACATGGGTCCCATATGACCAGGGAACCAGAGGAAAGGGGTGCGACCCATATATTTGGCAAATTGTGGGTTTTCAACTTTGGGAAAAGGATTTTTATTGAGTTTTATCCCGATTTTGGTGGATTTTTCCCATTATTGGAGGATCTGGAGCTCGATTTGAGGCCATATTTTTGGAGGAAGTTAGGATGTGATCCTTAAATGAAAATGCATATAAACTAGGTATTTTTAACAACCATGGGAAGTTCAAAACAACATAATGATGAAGGATTTTTTAAGTTGAAACCATTTTTATGCAGGGAAGCGATTGAGGAAGTGAACTTTGGAGGCCATTTCTAGGAGTTCTACTCCATCTTTTTCATTGACGTCAGTTGTGTTGGATTCTTGAGGTCGAGAAGAACACAACTAGACTATTTTTTAATCCAATTGATGTACTTTTGATGTACTTTTGAAGCATTGAATATTAATACGAAAGCCTCCCCCACTGAGACAAAGGCCTAGATATGTAGGCAACTTTGCTGAACTCCTTTAACAATCTTTGGTGTTATAGTTTGTTGTTATTAATGTTAATTTTATGTTCTGCATTCTTTATGATGGCTACAACATTCTTTCATTAAATCTTCTTCTTATCTTCAATTTCTAAATGGTAAATCAACTCATGCAAAATAATTAACCAAGTCTTTAAAAGATCATTTTCGGATCAAGCCATGTACTAAAGTATCCAAGATGTACCACAAGAATATGCCATGACTTAAGCATGTGCCAAACCATCCAAGATATTCCTCAAAGCATATCCCAACACCATGTTCCAAAGACCTCAAGTATGTGCCATAACCTTCAATATATAAGACTCAAAATATATAAAATAATGTACATTTTCATTCTATAAAACCTGGTACATCATATCTCAGATCATCAAACCTCCTCAAGCTTCAACATCAAGACAATAGCTCCACCATCAAAATTTTCTTAAGCCTTGCGGGACTAGACCAGACAACAGGTGGTGCCTTGCTTGAAGAGTGTTGTGCAACCCGTGGGGGCCTCGTGAGACATCCTATACATGACCCGTGGGTGTCTTGTCAATTAGGGTTACCAAAAACCATTCTCCAATATGTGGCTCTGATACTTCCTTCTTCGCACTCCTACGCTATCTCATATTCGCTACCTCAAATTCACTAAGAGATAACATACTTACTTGATCGCTTACTTATTATGAGAGGCTCTTTGACACGTATTTATACCCTTCCAAGTAACTTATTTACTTGACTTGAGCCAACCTTTAACTTCTTATTTGCAACAAATTTTCTTATTTAATTAATTTTGGGGCCAATTAGTAACTTCTTGTTGCAACCGTTTGGGGGATTTTTGACCACACTTTGGGGATTCATATTTAAGAGGGTGTAACTTCTCAACCGTGAGGAACTATGTGGTGTACCACCTACCGTTGGAAATGACATGATGAGTACCATCCATCTATGAGAGTTTTGCATGCAGTTATGATGTCCTTCATACTCTTTTTTCTCCAATCAACTTCAGGCTTCATGACCTTACCTCTCCATATTTCAGGGGCTTCCTATAGACTTCTTCAAAGTGTCTCCCTGTGGGGGCCATGCTTAAATATATGCCATAATGGGACCACTTTGGAGAATTCTTCAACTATGTTGATGTTTTGGTAGCTGTGGGATGTATTAACCTCCACGTGTAACCTATGACTTAGAATAGAATATTCTGGAAGCAAGTGAACCATTAAACATATGTGTGGAAACCCTAGAAGACAATTCAACCTAGTAGAATAAATAATATTAGAATATTGTCTTCCAGAAATACAAGTCAGCTCCATAGGAAAAAGATAAACAAAAAATATAATTACTAGAAAGTCAGGTTGGCCCAGCAAGAAAAGTCACTGGACATATTAATATAAGTAGAGGATGTTTTAGCTCATTTGTACACCCAGTTAGTGCGCAATTATTGTGGAGAGCTACAATTTCAACTGCAAGGAGGAATAAGGGCGCATGGTCATCTGTTGGTCTTGGTCTCTCTCTTGGTGATTTTCTTGGTGATATTCTTATTGATGTTCTTGCTAAGTATGGCACAAGTTTGAGAGAGAGAGAGTAGTATAGCTACAACTACTGCACTTGTGTATGGTACTTGTTGTGTGGGTATGGAGACTCTCTCTCTCTCTCTCTCTTATGTGCTACCCTCTAAGAAGGAGCGCTCTAATTGTCTTGAGTTGTTGCTGGAGTTAGCAACTAGGGTTTATCTGTTAGTTCTAGAGTAGGCTTGCCGAAATTATTCTAAGGTTAGTGTGCTCGGGGTGGCATATGTGAATGCCTATGGTTGGGTGAAAATGATGTGACATTGTCTATAGTTAAACTAGCATACCAAAATTTCAACATGGTATCAGAGCTGGTTTCCTTCGTAACAGTCTAACCGCTAGAAGGAAGATCCTCTGTTTACCCCATTGTCAATATCATTGAGCACTTACTGAACTCACTAACAAGGTCGCCTAAGTAGGGCGCATCTCTTCCCTGGATCATATCTGCAAATTTCTGAAGTTGAGAAATTAGGGTTTCCTCATAAAACCCTAGGTCTGTAGTTCCAGATGCAGTTGCAGTGCTAGTTCCTTCGTTCCTATTCCTTCATGCTAGTTTTAGCACCAGTTGTAGTACTAGTTGAAACACCAATTGTAGTACCATTTGCAACACCATTTGCAGTACCAGTTGTAGTAAATTTTATGTGAAACATTGGGCCTAATATTTGGTTGTTCTAGTGCACCTTACCCTAGCACATCTCCAATTACCTTTAGATTGCAAGTTGGAGCAATTTGAAGTTTTAGGGTTCCTCAATGCTTTCCGCTGCTGCTAGATGGTGCCACTGTCTACTGCTTCCTATGGCTGTTTCTAGAGTTATGTACTTTGATATGTTTAAATTGTATCACTATTTTGAGTGTGATTGCAGGAGAAGGGATCTGTAGTCCAAGAAACAATTGTAGATCCAGAGGGATCTCATATCCAACACATTCAGAGGAACAACACACTCCAGGTTTCATTGTTTTCATATGCCTCTAGTTGTTATGGAATTATTGTGACCTTATGAACATTTATTTGTATTTTGATCTATTGAAGTTATGATTATCATACTAACCTTTGTTCAAAATTAAAGTTAGAAACTAACTTTAGTCGAAGTATTAGATTGATTAAGGTTGAGACTTTAGAGTTTATTTGCACTATATTCTCTAACTCATATTTCTGTCTAGAAAGCATATTGTATTGAGTACAGGGGACAGGTTGAAGAGAATACTTGTCATCTTGAGTGAAGGAGACTCAGAAGAAAATAAACAACACTCGTTCTTGAAGATAAGACTCCAGGTTCCAGGTTTGATTAAATTAATAAGTTTCCAATTTGCACATATCAAATTTGATAATTGCTACATTACTAGTTGTGGCGTCAATACTTGAAAGGTTCTATTACTGCTAAATACAATGCATACTTGGTAGCATGTGAGTATTATTGATATAAATGCTTGTAAGATGAACTAACATCTCCTCTAGGAGATATTTCTTACTATTGTATTTTTATTTTGGTTCTTGTTCTAGGCAGGTCACAAGCAATAGATCTAATAAGGAGCTACTGTGATTATTGTTCTCATTCTTGTTTTTATTATTATAAGAGTATTATTCTTATATAATGTTTGTCCCTTTGTTTTCCTTGTTCCGGGTAGGTCACACATGATAACTCTGAGGGAAGCTATAGTGACGGTTGCAGGAGACAACATATTAGATGGTCTCTAGTTTGAGACATGGAGCAGACTATCTAGATACGAAGTTGTATACACGACCATGTACATCCATGTACCAAAGAAGAAGAATATGAAGAAGGGTACTTTTGCGAGATACATAGTATCTCATATGGAGATTGATTGTAAGGATCAGAAGGCTCCAAATATGACCAAACAAATCCCTCTAGTGCAGATGATCAATCTTCAGGTCATCATGAAGAGTTAGTAGAGCCAGAAGGGCCTACCCAGAGTCATTGCAGTAACCAAGAAGAGACCCATGAAACTTTGTAGGATGCAAAATTGATGAGCCATTTCACGAGGAGCAGATGGCTTCAAAGATTATACAGACTTAGAGGGAGTCAAGCTTCAGAGGCAGAATGGAGACTCAAAAACTTTCAGATTAAGATGGAAGAGAGAGACGTTTTCTGGAAAGATGCCATGGGTTAAGAAGGATAGATCAAATCTTCAGAGGCTTCGAGGAGATATGTGATATTATGGGAATACTCCCTTGCTTCAATAGACTTTGCTACAATGACTGAGGAGGAAGCTAGTTAGAAGGACTAGGATATATCTATTTTCCTTGGTTTCAAGACCAGAAGGGAAGTCAGTGATGACTTCCAAGTTGATCTACAAGATCAAGCATGTTGCATATAAATAGCCTAGAGATGTACAAAGTCTTATTTGTGTCCAGAGGATTCTCCCAGCAAGAAGGAGAAGACTATGACGAGACACTTTCTCTAGTATATTTCTACCGACGAACAGGTAGCAAATATGTTGACCAAGCCTCTGTCAGGGACAAACTTGGAGTGGTCCAAATGTTTTTTTCTCTAGTAGTGAGAAGTGATGTGTTCCCCAATAGAGGGAAGCGATGAGAACCCCATTAGTGGGTGCTACCCCAACAAATTTTGGTACTCCAATTCATGCTAGTATGCTACCCCAGTGTAGGTTGGTACTCCAACGTAGACTAGTATGCTACCCCAACACAGGTTGGTACTCCAACACATGATGGTATGCTACCCCAACGCATATTGGTACTCCAATGCAGGCTTGTATGCTACCCTAGCGTAGGTTGGTACTCCAATGCGGGCTGGTATGCTACCCCAACGCAGGCATGTATGCTATCCCAGTGCAGGTTGGTACTCCAATGTAGGCTAGTATGCTATCCTAGTGCAGGTTGGTATGCTACTCCAATGCAGGTTGGTATATTACCCCAGTGCAGGTTGGTATGCTACTCCAACAAAGGTTGGTAAGCTACTCCAGTGAAAGTGCAGAAATTCCTATGACATATAGATACGTGATTGAAAACAGGACAATACCGAGGTGTGCATAAGAACATAAGAAATGGTGATGATCATGCCAAGAGGAATACCTTCCTTGTTAAGAGGGAGTGTTAAATTTTTGAGTCACATTCTGTGTGAGCTGACGAGTTACTAGTTCTGTATGAACTAGATGACAAACTGTAGTGTCAAAAATGATTCCCAATTAGAGTGCCAATCAATAGCATCAAAGGTTACTAGCTGGAGGGCCAACCAATAGTTTTGGAGGTGTTTTCCAGCTAGATGACTAATGTGCGGCTATGACGGTGATACTTTTTACATGATTTGTTTGATCATATGATAACCTGTGTGGATATGGTGATGCTACTTGTAGACTGGTCTGTAATACCATGAGAGTATTTCCCATGCCATATGAGATGGATGGATGTGTTTGATACCACTACATGAAGAACATATTAGTTAATACTAGCCTAGCTAAGAGGGAGTATTGTTGTTTTGGTATCTATGGGAGGTATTAACCTCCACGTGTAACCTATGACTTAGAATAGAATATTCCTGAAGCAAGTGAACCATTAAATAGATGTGTGGAAACTCTAGAATACAAGTCAGCCTAGAAGAATAAATAATATTAGAATATTATCTTCCAGAAATACAAGTCGTCTCCACAGGAAAAAGATAAAAAAAAATATAATTACCATAAAGTCAGTTCGGCCCAGCCATAAAAGTCACTGGACAGATTAATATAAATAGAGGACGTTTTAGCTCATTTGTACATCGATTCAGTGTGAAAGTCTTGTGGAGAATTGCTTCTACAAGGATGAATAAGGGCACATGGTCATCTCTTGGTCTTGGTTTCTCTCTTGGTGACATTCTTGGTGATTTTCTTGGTGATATTCTTGGTAATTTTCTTGGTGATATTCTTGGTGATATTCTTGCTAAGTATGGCACAAGTTTGAGAGAGAGAGAGAGTAGTGCAGTGGCAGTTATTGCAATTGTGTATGGTACTTGTTCCATGGATATGGAGACTCTCTCTCTTGTGCACTACCCTTGGAGAAGGAGCACTTTACTTGTCTTGAGTTGTTGCTACAATTAACAACTAGGGTTAATCTGTTGGTTATGGAGTAGGCTTGCCGAAATTATTCTAAGTAAAGGTTAGTGTGCTCAGGGGTGGAATATGTGAATTCCTATCGTTGGGTGACAATGATGTGACATTGTCTATGGTTAAACAAGCATACCAAAATTTCAACAAACTACACCCATCACTTCTAGTCGACATCAATGATAACCAATTTTCCAACAATTACAAGAAGAAATAGGGAGATATGGGGTAACAGGAAGGCCAACATAGTCTTCTTTTGTCTATCCCTTGTCCATCGTAGCCCATATGCCTTAAAATTTTTGAACCAATGCCTCTGGTATACTTTTGAAATTCACCAAAATTATCTTGAGAAAAGTCTAAGGAAGGTGAGATTATCAAATTTTTCTTGGAAAAGGTGTTGGTCTCAACAATGGAAATAGAAGGTGGCTCTACTTCCTTGGTATCTTGGACAATTTCTTGTATCTTTTCCAAAGCTTCTTCCTTCTCTACCAACTCTCGATGTATTTGAGCCATCATCTAATTGAGTTTGTGCTCCCAGTAGTTATCCATCTAGATCACATTCTCTCCCAATTGCACAAGCTACACTTTGATTTTGTCCTAATATACCATAACAATTGCGAGGGAGTCTGGGCATTCATCAAATCACTTATTTAGCAATGAAATCAATTTTTCATAGGTATCGAGTTTCTTTTTCGGGTCTACCATCCTCCAGTCCAACATATGTACCTTCTCCTTCAAGTGCTTATTGTCTTCTTGAATCTGCACATTTATGGTTTGAAGGTCTTCCAACCTTTATATATTTGTTTTACCCATGTTGAGTTTGCGTTTTCTTCAAATTTATAGCAACTACATCATGGTCAAGGATTCAATTTCCTAGATACCTTATGATTCGTAAACGAGGGACTTATATCCCACTCGCTTCACCAACATGCATCCTCTATAGAATTAATTTATAATATATATTTCTTTGTATTATGCAGATATATCTATCCTTTGAATGGCTACAAGGCCTTTGTTCTTATCGTATTCTACACACAACAACAACAACTAACAATGTTAATAATAATCAAGATTCTGAGTGAAAACTTCCTTATTTTTATTACCGGGTAAGCACACAAGGATTGGTTGTTCTTCTTTTCTTCAAGGCTTGAGTTATTTCATGCTTGCAATGCTCCATTCTCAAGATCCAATTGAATTATACACCCTTTGAATTTGTTTGTGCAAGAAAAAGAGTTCAAATATAATTCCTTGCATGTGTAACGTGTGGACACATATACCTCCTTATTACTTGGTCTTATAATTGCAGGTGTTAACACCACACCAAAATGCTTATGCATAAATTTAACTCCAACAATACACTTATAATCAACAATACAACTATTTTCCAAGAAATTACTTTAGCCTTAAAGACAAACCAACAATAAGAATTGTGTATCAGTCAAAAAATGAGGATGGAAAATATCCAACTTAGAATTTTAACACAATGCAAAACTCATAGACATATACATTGTCTTTGCAAGTAAAAGGATTTCCAAGGATGTATATTTGCCAGTAAAAGGGCATATAGTTCATAGAGCCTTCAAAATGGATTGGTATGCTTCATTCAATGCCCATCCATACACATTTCCTGTGCAACCAAGCAAGATATCAATTCTGAGGTGACACGTGAAGATGCTTTGAATAATACCACAAGAATACCCAAAGGTGTGGTAAAGAATCCCCTACAGTCAAGTGAAGAAGCCTACAGATGTCCAATATTGAGATTTCAAGATGGAGATTAATGAAAGAATTATTTTTGGTCAATTTGGATACCCTATATTTGAGGGAATTTTTATCCTGCATAAATAACTCAAATGGAATCACAAATTACATGGTTGGAAATCTCATTCTGAGACCTTTCCAATGTTATATGGAAGTCCATCTAACTCCCTAGGAACAAGGAGATATGATGTTTTCCGTCCAACAACCTAGCCATAAAATTGAGGTCGTCTCAACTAATTTTTCGAGACAAAAGTATTATATATACAAGATAGAATTTTGCATTTTTTGTGCAATCAAGCAAGAGATTAACTCTGAGGTGCGCAAAAGGTGTTTGGGGTGTCTTCTAGTGTGCATGATAAGCCTAAGGGATTCTCTTAAGGTCTTTCTTATTCTCAAGGTATGCTATAAGGTTGTGATGTTGTCGTAAGGTTGTGATGCTGCCATATGCTCTGCTATGAAGTTGTGATGTTTCTGTGATGTTGTTGTGAGGTTGTTGGGGTTTATATGTGGACCCATGTGGACCTAGGATCTCTATGTGGACCTAGTTTGTGAGGCTCATATTTTGGATATTTTGGCACATGATTCGAGGCATATCCTTGGAGATATTGGCACATGTTTTTATGTGGTTGTTGGGTTTTATATGTGGACTCATGTGGACCTAGGATATCTATGTGGACCCAGTCTGATGATGATGATGTATCAATGATAGTGACAGAGAGAGTGACAGTGACAGTGACAGGTTGATTCTTTTTTATACATATTCGTGGGTCCAAGGAAGGGGCAAGGAAAGTGGGTTGGAGCCTCCTTCCAATTAGAACCAGAGAATATATGGAGTTGTAGCTTCCTTTAGTATCAACAATTGGAATCATAGCAGGTTACCTTCAAAACATTCTAATCACTAGAAGCAAGATCGTGAGAAAAAATGGAAGGCCACATTCCAAATGGGATTCCACCATTTGATGGAAACAATTATGCATATTGGAGAAACATAATGCAAAATTACTTGAGAACTTTACGAGTGGATATATGTCTCTCAATTTTCAATGGATATAAAGTTTTGAAAAGTAATCCAACTGATCCAGATGAGAATAAATTAATGAGTTGTAATTCAAAGGCTAGGCATGTTATCATAAGTGGATTGACACCAATTTTTTCTATCAAGGTGATGGGTTGCAACATAGCTAAAGAGGTTTGGGATAAACTTCAAAATATTCATGAAGGCAATCTGAAAGTAAAGCAGGTCAAGCTTCAATGACACATAACAGAGTTTGAAGATATGAAAAATGAATGAAAAATAAGATATTGCAACCTATTTACTCAGAGTAGATGAAGTTGTCAATTCCATCAGAGGATTAGGAGAAGATATCAAAAAATCATTGGTTGTACAGAAAGTGTTTAGATCACTTCCTTTGAGATATGATGCAAAGGTCTTTGCCATTGAAAAAACTAGGGATTTGACCAAAATGACAATGGATGAATTACATGGGACCCTCATAACATATGAAATGAGAACAAATACAAAAAATTGATAGCCAAACAGAGAATCAAATTTTAAAGCCAAGAAGAAAACAAGGAACAAAGAACATAGGTTATAAGAAATGCCATGTGATGAATCAGATGAAGAAGAAGCATATTTCGTAAGGAGGCTCAAGAGGGGAACCGAAAATACAAAGGCAAGTTACCTTTTAAATTCTTCAATTTTGGTAGAATAGGACATTGTGCTAAGAAATGTTTTTTTGAAGAAAAAAAAAAATTCCACAAGAAAAAAAGTCTTTACTCCAAGGAGGACAACAATTCTTCAGATGAAGGTGATGGAGAAGAAAGGGAAGTAAGGGAATTTCTCTTCATAACTCAAAAAACTCATAATTATGACTACAAAAATTCTGAAACAGATGAAATCAATTTTGAAAAAGATTTTGATGTAGAGACAAAAGAAACAAAAATAGAATCTTCTCGGGGAAGAAAATACATCACAGAAAGTGAACAAGAAGATGAATAAAATATTGAAAAATTGAAGCATGCTGAAGAAGAAAATATCAAGCTCGGAAACAAAAATAGAGAGTTAAAAAATGAATTGAAAAATTATGAAGAAGAGAATCATGAGCTAGAAAATACAATTGACAACTTGAAAGAGCAGTTAGATAAATCCAAGAAGACTGAAGATTATGAGAAATTAAAAGCAGAATTGGATCACACAAGAAAAGAGTTGATGTTGACAATGGAAAAGTTGAATTACTACAAGAAATTTGAAAGAAGTAATGAAAAATTAAATAAAACTATTAGAAAACATAGATCACATACGGATAAGACAAGACTTGGATAAGAAAACAATTTGAATACAAAAGACACAGATAAAATAGACAGGGAAGATGAAGGAAATTTTAGAAACTATGCAAATGCCTTAAGAAGTGGAATCAACAAAAAAAAGGGAGTTGAAGAACAATAAGAGCATGACACCTCCGGCTGGAACAAAAGATCAGAATTCAGAAGGGGTGATACACCAAGAAGGTCCTTTTATACCATGTATGAGAGTATTTTTCTTGGTTATTTTTATGCTTGCAGAAACTTTGGACACAAAGAAATTCAATGTAAAATCAATGCAAGAAACAAATATATGAGAAATAGAAATGATTATGGATATCCAAAGGATAATAATGTAAATAGTAGATCTGGTAATGCTCATGGATTTGTCAACATAAATTAAAATCCATTTGATCCACTGATGGATCAGAACATTGTATGTTACAAATGCAATAATCTTGGTCACAAAGAACGAGATTGCAAAAATATGAAAGAAGATGCTCCTATCATAAAACCAACTACAGTATGGGAAAGGAAAGAGAATCCAAACAAAGAAGCTTGGTGATTAGCACTGCTTGTTGAAAATAAAGAAGATGAATGGTACATAGACAGTGGATTCTCAACACATATGAATGGGGACCAAAACAAATTCATCATCTTAAAGAAAGGAAAAAGTGGTAGTGTTGCATTTGGAAATGACTCCTCTGTCAAAATACTTGGAAAAGGTGTAGTGAGCCTTGGAACTGAAAATGTAAAAGAAGCAAATGTCTTACTGGTTGAATATTTGAAGCATAATATCCTTAGTGTCAGTAAAATATATGTCCTTAGTGTCAGTAAATTTTGTGATTAGGGATACAATCTTAAGTTTGATTCCCGAAGATGTGAAATCAGAGAAGAAGACTCAGGAAGATTTGTTGCAACAACAACAAGAAGATCAAATAACATATACATCCTAGACAAAGAGGAGAGAAATAGGATTGAAGTCACACAAAAGAGCTCCAAGGACTATAACAAGGGAAGGATACGAAGACATAAAGGTGAAATACTATTGAGTTCCATGAGTTCAGGGGGAGCAACCCCAAAGAGAAGAGTTACCATCTTCCATTGATGTCAAAGGGGGAGAGAAATATCATGAGCATGATGACAGGGGGAGTATGAGTGTTTCCATCAATGACAAAGGAGGAGATTGTTGAATGATGTTGTCATTGATGTCAAAGTTAGTCATTGGTAATCAACATGAAGAAGCCTATGGGTTTACTTGAAGGAGTATCCAAAGTGCCCCCCTTATGTTGTAGCTTTAAGCATGGCCCTCACTAGAAGAATTTTTGAAGAATCCCTGAAGGTGTGGTCAAGAAGCCCCTACATTCAAGTGAAGAAGCCTACAGATGTCCAAGATCAAGATTGCAAGATGGATATTGTTGAAAGTATTATTTGTGGTCAATTTGGATACCATATCTTTGAGGGATTTTTTACCCTACATAAATAACTCAAACGAAAGCACAAGTTACATGGTTGAAAATCTTATTCCTAGACATTTCCAACGGTATATGGAAGTCCCTCTAACTCCCTAGGAATGAGGAGATATGAATTTTTCCATCCAACAACCCAACCAAAAAATTGAGGTTGGCTCAACTAATTTTTTGAGACAGAATTACTATAAATACAGGATATAATTTCACATTTTTTGTGCAACCAAGAGAGAGATCAAGTCGGAGGTGCGCACAAGGTGTTTCAGGTGTCTTCTGGTGTGCAAGAGAAGTCTAAGGTATTCTCTTAAGGTATTTCTTATTCTCAAAGTATGTTATAAGGTTATGCTGTTGTCGTAAGAATGTGATGTTTCCATATGCTCTGCTATGAAGTTGTGACGTTGTCATGATGTTGTTGGTGTTTATATGTGGATCCATTTGGACCTAGGATCTCTATGTGGACCTAGTTTGCGAGGCTCATATTTTGGATATTTTGGCACATGATTTGAGGCGTATCCTTAAAGATCTTGGCACATGTTTTTATGTGGTTGTTGGGTTTTATATGTGGACCCATGTGGACCCAGTGTGATGATGATGATGTATCAATGATAGAGACAGAGACATTGACAATGACAGTGACATGTTGATTCTTTTATATGCATATATGAGGGTGGAAGGAAGGGGGGTTGGAGCCTCCTTCTAGTTGGAACTGGAGAATCTAGGGAGTTGTAGCTTCCTTCAATATCAACACCATCCATATTTCCCATGCTTACAATCATACTCTAATTTCGCTTGCACACCATTAATTCAACATGTACGAGACAACAAATAATTATACCACATCTTAAATGGCGTCTTAAGATGGATGGTATTTCATAAGTATAGTTTCCATACACAATGCTTTTACAAGTCATAAAATATGTATTGTAAGTGAGGTTCCTTCATATATACATGGGAATGAGATAATAAAAAAATTGCTTGAATGCATTGTCTATGGAAATGCCAAAACACATTGACTCAAAGTATCCATGACTCTTTGTGCATACTCCACCCATTGGCCAAAATACCCTTTGAGAGTAAAACTACAAGAATACATAGGGAGATTTGGGGTAACGAAAAGGCCAACAAGATTGACCTTTCATTCCCCATTCCTTAGTCTTTTCTCTCCTAGTTTCATTTCCTATCTCATTTAATTCTTGTTTTTTCTCTTTTTTGTCTCATTTACTTTTACATTTTCATTGTGTTTATAGTTTATCCAGCCTTCATTAATGACCGAATTTCATTTGCAAGTATTGAGTCTTACAACCATTCACTTTTTTGAATCCATTTTGGATCAAGTATTTGAGTTTTGTGATTGATGACATTGGCACATACACAAATTGTGCTAAGGTCAAAGTTTTGAAGGAGTGGAATACTCCCACCAATGCCATAAATCTCAAGATTTTATTAAGAAGCATGGATTTCTATGGGAAATTCATCCACCATTACTCCCAAATTTTCACCCATTTAATCGAACCAACAATTAAAAACACTTCATTAGACCCCTAAAGTAAATAAGGTTGTTTGGAAGTTGAGGGATGCTATTTTATCTACCCTTATGCTTACTTTTCTTGATATTGAGAAAAATATTTTCCAATTTAACAAGTATGTGTTATTCTTAAGTAGGGAGGACACCGTATAGTGTACCATTCAAAAACCTTGAGCTCAATTACAACACTTAAGATAGGTGTTTTATGCATAAGTATAAGCACTCAAAAAACATCGACACTACATCCATGGTAAAATCCAATAACATAGACATTTAAAATGTGATTCCTACATTCAATCATTAAATATAATAAGGGTGCCTCTAATGAAATGGGAGACTTACTCAACAAATCTCCTTCCAAGGTCCTTCACATCTTAGGTGAAAGATATCCAACCTATGAGGATTGAAAAAATTAGTACTACAATTATCCTTATTTTGGTTATGTCAAGGAATCTATACAACAACACACAAAGGTTAGTTAGACCCCTTTCCCACATTACACAATATGGGATGGTTTCTTGTACAAGTGGAATCAACTTTGTGTCTCCACTGGCCTACTCGCCTTCTTCTTTTTAAAAAGGGGTACTCTTCATCTTATGGAGGGCACTTTGGTGTGGAAAATCTTTATTCCACGTAGAGAGGTGTTTCTTTTGGTCTTTCGTGCAAAAACATGTGGAAAATTACAACATGAGATCACATTGCAATGATTGTAAACCTGCTAACATAAAAGTATTGGCATGTACTAACATTTTTAGTACCATTAGCCCATGTGAATTCATCTCCATGGATTTTTCATTGGCTTTCCTACCACTGAGTGGAAACATAATGACATATTGTAACATATTTGGAGCCATTTTGGATAGCCATGACCATCATTTTTGATCATGACTTGTGACTTCTTAAAGACTTTTGAAAAACATTGTGAAAGCTTTTAAACTATTAATTGTAGTTCTCCACTTCATTTCATCCAAAAATTGATGGCCAAGCCAAGTTAGTCAACAAAACTTTTGTGCATGCTCTTTGCATCTACCAACATCCAAACAAATAATAGGATCATACTCACATATTTTGCATCACAACTACAACTTACAACAAGACTACACATGACTCTATGGGACACTTCCCTTTTGAAGTATGTTTCACTTTTAAATATCTTCTCGCTTGTGTGATTCTAGTAACTCTCCTATATCCATCCAAATCCCACCCATAGAAGGAACAACACACAAATTATTTTCTACATAACTTGGCCAAAATTCATAAGAGAGTCCATACAATCCTTCAATAGACACATGGAAAGTACAAGGAACTACATGAATGGCGTTAAGTTGCTCAACATATTCAGGTAGGTGACATAGCTTGGTTTTACTTGGACATGATACTTCAAAAATCACCAACATAAAAGGCTCAAGCCCATCCAATATAAGCTTTACACCATCACCCAACAAACGGGTCCAATGCTTTCAAATTAGACCTTCCAATTCAACTTGACATCCATGTGTGGTGAATGTATCATCCCCCTCACATGGGGGAATCAATTTCAATCATAACCTAAGAACACAAATCAAATATTTAAGTATCTTCTACTTGAAGATACCATTCATTGAGTCAATTTTTTATTATCATTGATTCATGTCACGAGTGACGATCCACCTTTGCAAATGTTTATGTAGTACCATATTCAAAATATTGTAAATGTAAATGACATATATTTTGTGACATAATCATGGTGTTGAAGCTTTTAAAATTTTCAAATCCAATGTTCTTAAGGGAAGGTGGTGGTTTATTTTATGAGATTTTAGCCCATGATGAAATTTGAATTTGTATAATAGACAAGTCCATTCATAAATGATATTTTGGCCTCCATGTAAAGATTAACTAATGAGAGTTAACTTTATATTGCATTAGTGGTATTGGGGAGTAAAATAAAGATGGTGGGAATATAATGTACACTTAACCTTAATGGTCGACCAAGGGTTTTTGGGGTAAAGTTTGTCCCTTGGTAGAGATTGGTGTCAAATGTTATAAATCCTATACAAAGAGGAGAGAAAGAGGATTGAAGTCACACAAAATTTCTCCAAGGACTATAACAAGTTAGGAAAGGATAAGAAGATAGAAAACGAAGGTGAAATACTATTGACTGCCATGATTTCAGGGGGAGAAACCCCAAAGAGAAGAGTTACCCTTTTCCATTGATGTCAAAGGGGGAAAGAAAGATCATGAGCATGATGACATGGGGAGTATGAGTGTTTCCATAAATAACAAAGGGGGAGATTGTTGAATGGTGTTATCATTGATGTCAAAGTCAGTCATTGGTGATCAACATGAAGAATCCTAAGGGTTTAATTGAAGGAGTCTCCAAATTGGTCCCCTTATGGAGTAGATTTAAGTATGGCCCTCACTGGAAGAAGCTTTGAAGAATCCTCAGATGTGTGGTCAAGAATCCCCTATAGTCAAGTGAAGAGGCCTATAAATGTCCAAGATCAAGATTGCAAGATGGAGATTATTGAAAGTATTATTTGTGGTCAATTTGGTTACCCTATATTTGAGGGAATTTTTTCCCTACATAAATAAATCAAATGGAAGCACAAGTTACATGGTTGGAAATATTATTCCGATAACTTTCCAATGGTATATGGAAGTCTCTCTAACTCCCTAGGAATGAGGAGATATGAAATTTTCCATCAAACAACTGTTGGCAACCACCATTTCTGTCGATTTTTATCACGATTAAAATCATCACAAAGAGATTATATCTTTTTGTAGCTGCCACCTCCTTGCATTTATAAATTCTTATGCTTCCGAGTTTCAAGGCAATGATTGGGTTAAACTTATCTTATGAGTTTTTCATTTAATTTTTCGTTTGTTTTGTTTTGAAATTCATGACTGTAAGCATGAATTTAAATAAAAACTTGGTTTGGGTAATGGTTCTATTTTCTACCTAAGAAATTTCACTTTGAAGGCACCCATATGTTGCTAAGCTTCAAGTTTTATAAACTCATTGATTAATTCACCATCACAATTTTTATGCATTATGGGTAATGGCTCATAATCGGTTCTATGATTGATCGTTTGGTTTTAATTTATGAAATGTATGAATGCGCAAACATTGGATTAACATTCGATATGGGTTTCATGCTCTGAACAATCATATCAACTTTTATGTCGCTTGGTACTGGTCTGATGTACCCATGATTACACCTCACCTTGTTGTCCTGTGCAGTAATGAACCCATTCATTATTCGAACTGGCATTTGATAGTAGTCAAGGATTTTGAGATTCATTGTGTGTAATGGCTCATAGTTCTGCGTGCCCTATGGTATTTCATTTTTCCAAACTCATTTTTATCAAGCATGGCAGTCTCCAAAATTCATAATTTTCGGGCCATTTTAGTTTGCACAGACCTCTCTCTTCTACTTGTTTATTGGAAGCCGAAGCCTATCTACTGTGATATATACTATGTCTATTTGACAGTGACCATGGCTCCTGTGGTTCGAATTGAACCAAGTGACTCTGAGTTTCTTTTTTTAAAACCTGTAATTGCATACCCGAGACATGTTTTTGCGGGAGGATTTCTGGGAAAACGGTTAACAATTTGTGGAAATCGTCGGAAACCCATTTCCGAAATGGGCTCATTTAATGCGCATGAGGGTAGTTTCTATAGAAACTAGACTGTTTTAGAGATATGTCTCGATATTTGGAGGGAAATATATCATAATTTCCGTTTCGGTTGAGGTAAGCATTTTTGTTTTGGTTTTTCTCAGAGATTCATCCGACTGTTGATGTTGTTCATAGGGTTTAAGCTGAACATGACATTCTACTTGTTAATGAGCCTATATAAAATGTCAAAACTCTTTAAGAGATAGAGCATGAACTATTTGTTGATCCTCTTTCATTACAGGCTTATAAAAATACTGTTGTTATCCCACCTGTCACAAATCGGGGACAATTGGGAAAGTTTCCTGGGTCGAAATGGTTTTGCCCAGATCAACATTACAATGGAACCACCTTTAAATGTAAACCCCATCTTTGATGGTCCCGTGCCCAAAAGTCAGGGTTTCATTTCACCTGATGGCTATGAAATCAATGAATCTGTGTCTATTGCTTTGCAAACCCCCATGGTTAAGAAACCACAATGTATTTTCACAACTAGAAAATCATTAGAAGAGGTAGTGGATGTTTTAAAAGAGAAGGTTTCTCCTATTCCTGCTATTAAATTGAATCAGGGTTTTAGTAACACACCAACTGCTAAGACAAATTGTAAAAAGAAGAATCAGGGTAACTCAGATTCGAGCTTTACAAACAAGAAGATTAAGCAACCTAATAATATGATCATTAAAAAAAAAACTAAACAAATTTCACCATCATAAATTCGGATTTGTCAAATTTCTGAAATAGTAAATAGTTGTTTGTTTTTTGATTTGATTTTGTTGAAAAAATAAAATAAATAGATTTTTATTTTTTATTTTTACTATTTTAGACTAGCTTCAAAATCCTGTAGCTTATCTATTTCTGAATGTTAGTTGACATTATTTTTGAATATCAATTTTGTTTTGCTATCCACAGGAAAATGATGATTATGGTGCTATTTATATGGAGAAACTACCTTGGATCATGCGTTGTTTAGTTCTGTAGTTTCTTTTTTTTATTTTGATAAAACTTTGTCATTATGTAATAAATTTTGATAAACCAATTCCTACAAGAATAATTTCTTGTTGTACTATTTTCGTAAAAACCAATCTATTTTTTGGGGATTGCACTCTATCTTGCATGATAAGAGTTGTTAATCCAAAACTAGTTTAAATAGTGATCACTGTTAGAGGTGAAATCATCTTTGGCTGAGATACATTATGGACATATGATTTTAAAAACTGATATGGTTAAACTACTCACCATTTGGCTTTAGACCCATGTGACACTTACCCCATTATGTTTTTGCCTCCATCTTATGAAATATTATTATGTTTGATGCAACTTTAGTCTAGTTATCGTATGGTATTTCATATTATTAAGTACTTTAATTATGCCGGTAATTTGTTGTTCCATATTACATCTGTGATCAATCTGCCATTTAATTATTGTTGATTTATGCTAGATGTTGAATGATGGATTATATGAATGCTTTGTATTGAGTTTTCTCTGTTTATAAGTGTTCATTATTATAAGATCACCAGATTGGTATATTTATCATTCTGTCGTTATATTCTCACTCCAATGCATCTTTGAGTTTATTCTGGGAGTATTAGCTTTTTTCTGTTACATGTTTCCCTCATATGCAGGACAATAAGGAGTCTTGAAATTGCACATGAAGATAAATTTAGTTTAGTCGATTAGTTACAGGTTAGTTTACATGTTATTTATTTAAAATATTTTTTAATGAAATAAGAACAACATGAATTATCTTTTGACTGTTCACGTATTCTTATTTCAGTTCTATTCCATTATAATTCGTTAGTTTTAGATCTTTAGATATTCAAAATAAAACATAAAAATGTATGTGCTTTCTTTATCTCTTCTATAAACACTTTCAAAAATCATTTGTTTCGCAAGATGTCAAGCAAAACCTGTACACTGTACATAAACTGTTTATAATCATATGCACATATTCGTGTTTCCATTTGAACATTTGTGATTATTATATTATTAGTATCATAGCTTTATAGATTAGTTTATTTTCTTTTATTATTTTTGGGACTTTAGTTGGCCAACAGAGCCATTAAACCCGTTAGGTCATTTCATTCCAAACGGCTTGGGTTATTTAGACAACCACGGTCCGGATTTGACCTTCCAGTTGACAGTGTGTCATTTATGACCGTCAACAAATGGCGCTAGAAGGAGGGTGTTGGGACCACATATTGTACCTTTTTGCCCATACTTTTTTCCATTATTATACCCTTCATCACCTGTATTTAGACTCATATTATCACTTCATCTGATCACTCC